>CM053034.1:41936074-42218847 GCA_028564925.1 Lithobates sylvaticus | reverse complement strand
CTGGACAATGGCTTGGCAAACAGGTTCACAGGTAAGCTTGGATAGCAGAGCTGACAGGAACTGAACACAGGAAACGGAACCACGGACTGGACTGGAACCAACAGGTGAACAGGCTCGTTACAGAGGGCCAGACTGCAGACTGGACAAGGCTGAACAAGGAACCAAAGTTCATCAAAAGTCAGGTAATAGATCTGAACCAGGGCAGGGTACAATGGATCAGGCAGGAGGATGGTCACTGGAAGCCGGGGTCGGGTACAGGCAGAAGGCAGGATAGTCTTAATGGCAAGCCGGGTCAAAGGAACAGGTATACAGGATCAGGTCTCACTTTAACACACCACAACGCTGTAGAGCAGACAGCAAAGACCGTCTGCTCAAGTCAGGCTTAAATAGGCCGGCTGGTGCTAACTAGGGCGCGCGCCCGTCTCCTTGTGCGCGGTTGTGCACGTGCCCGCGCCCGGGCGCGCATGCGCATGCGCAATGGAATCTGAGGGCCAGGACGGCCCGGGTTTAGATTTCTGGCAGGATCTTCATGACATTGCCCCCCTCCTAGGGCAACCTCCGGGTGCCCCTTTGGGCAAATCTCTCAGGATGAGCTCTTTTGAAGGCTTGAACTAGACTCTTAGCATGGATATTACACTCGGGCTCCCAGGAATTCTCTTCAGGACCATATCCTTTCCATTTGATTAAGAACTGGTTCTGATTTCTCCTTTTTCTAACATTTAGTATGGCCTCTACCTCATATTCTTCCTCGCCATCTACCAAGACTGGATCTGGGGGTACCGTCCTTCTGTTGGGAAAGGGGTTGGAAGTGGAAGGTTTTAACAGGGAAACATGAAAGACTGGATGGACCTTGAGGGAATCAGGAAGTTCCAACTCATAGGCTACTTCATTAATCTTCCGTTTGACTGGAAAGGGACCCAAGAACTTAGGGCCCAGTTTCTTTGAGGGACAAGCCAACTTCAGGTTCAAGGTGGAGAGCCATACTGTGTCGCCTGGTGCCAGTATCAATTCTCCACGCCTTTTTCGGTCAAAGACTGTTTTGTTATGTTCCTGGGTCCGAGCCATGGTATCCTGCAGGAGTTGGTTATTGGAAGCAAAGAAGTCAATCTTCTCCTGGACTGCGGGCACAGTACATTCAGGAAGAGAATTGGGCAGGAATGAGGGATGAAAGCCATAGTTGGCGAAGAAAGGTGTCTGTTGGGTGGCCGAGTGGATAGCGTTGTTATATGCAAACTCGGCAACCGGCAACAGGGAGATCCAATCGTCTTGGGAGAAGGAAGAAAAGCATCGAAGATATTGTTCCAGAGTCTGATTGGTTCTTTCGGTCTGCCCATTGGTTTGAGGGTGATAAGCGGAAGAAAACGATAGCTCAATGTTGAGGGCCTTGCAGAGTGATTTCCAGAACCGAGAGGTAAATTGTACCCCTCGGTCGGACACTATGTTGGCTGGTACCCCATGAAGTCTGATGATTTCTCGGATGAACACTTGTGCGGTTTCTGAGGCAGAAGGGGTACCCTTCATGGGAACGAAGTGTGCCATTTTTGACAGACGATCAACTATCACGAAGATCGTAGTGTGGTCCTCTGCTGGGGGCAGTTCTACAATGAAATCTATGGACAACATTTTCCAGGGACGATCTGGGACTGGTAATGGCTTGAGTAAGCCCCAAGCTTTGGTTCTGTGACTTTTGCTCCGAATACACACAGTACATGTTTCCACAAATTTCCTGCAGTCTTCCCTTAGCTGGGGCCACCAGAAGGTACGTTGTACCAATTCAGTGGTCTTGGTGACACCAAAGTGTCCAGCAAGCTTGTGATCATGGCACAATTCCAGGACGGTTACCCGCAGACCCTCGGGAATGAAAATCTTATCCCCATGCCACAATAGCCCATCCTTGGCCTGCAATCCAGGACCGGGAGTGGGTAAGAGGCCACTGGAAGCCCGCCTGAGCTGGGACCGTAGGTCTTCCTGTAGCAGGAGAAAGTTTCCAGGGGCAAGGATAGTGTCTGGAGGGGAACCATCCTGGGATTTGTGATACATACGAGACAGAGCGTCCGGCTTCGCATTTTTGGAACCCGGACGATATGTCACGTGAAAAGTAAAACGAGAGAAAAATAAGGCCCAACGGGCCTGTCTAGGTTTTAACCTCTTGGCAGTTTTTAAGTACTCTAGATTCTTGTGATCTGTGAAGATCAGGATTGGGTGAATAGCCCCTTCTAGCAGGTAACGCCACTCCTCGAGGGCGGTCTTTATGGCCAGTAATTCCCGATCCCCCACATCGTAGTTCTTCTCGGCTGGGGACAATTTCCGTGAGAAGAATGCCACGGGGTGTAGCAGGGCTTTGATGCCCTGTCTCTGGGACAGGATGGCCCCTACAGCTATCTCTGAAGCATCCACCTCGAGGACAAAGGGCAGAGAAGGATCTGGATGCTTCAGGATAGGAGCTGAGGTAAAGAGCCCCTTGAGGGCCTCGAAGGCCCCTTGGGCCTCAGGGGACCAATGAAAACGGGTACCTTGCTTGGTGAGTTGAGTAATGGGCGTCACTATGGCCGAGAATCCCTTGATGAATTTGCGATAAAAATTGGCGAAGCCAATGAATCGCTGGATCCCCTTTTTATCTGCAGGAACTGGCCAGTCCAGGATGGCTGAGATTTTCTGGGGATCCATCCGGATGCCTCTACTGGAGATAATCAGACCTAGGAAGGGTATGCTTTCTACCTCAAAGAGACATTTTTCTGCCTTGGCATAAAGGCCATGTTGCCGAAGACGGCCCAACACACTTTTAACATGTCCACGATGCAGCTCTAGGGAGGAAGAGAAAATTAGTATGTCATCAAGATAAACAACAGCAAAAACATCAAGGAAGTCCCGAAGCACATCATTTATGAAGGACTGGAAGGTAGCGGGGGCGTTACAGAGTCCAAACGGCATCACCAGGTACTCGAAGTGCCCAAATCGAGACCGAAATGCCGTCTTCCATTCGTCCCCATCCTTTATACGTATTAAATTGTATGCCCCTCTGAGGTCCAGTTTAGAAAAGATGGAGGCCGTACCAAGCCTCTGAAACAGTTCAGGTACCAGGGGAAGCGGGTAGCGATTTTTAACTGTGACCTCGTTTAGGGCACGGTAGTCCACACAGGGCCTTAGAGAATGGTCCTTCTTCTCTACAAAAAATATTCCTGCACCTGCAGGAGACGTAGACGGGCGGATAAACCCTTTTTTCAGGTTATCTTCTATATAGTCCTTTAATTTTCCCTGCTCCACCTCTGTTAATGGGAAGACCCTACCGAAAGGAATCTTGGCCCCGGGAAGAAGTTCAATGGGACAGTCATAGGGTCTATGGGGTGGCAGCACATCTGCCCTTTGTTTGCTAAACACATCCAGGTAAGCATGGTAGACTTCAGGGATGGACTGGCGTAGACCTGCCTCGTTTTCGAGGCAGAGCAGAGCAGAGGGTCCTGCGGGGACCAAGAAGCCGCAGGACCTTTGGCAGTAGGGAGAAGAAAAGGCCACCTCTCCTGTGGACCAGTTGATGACCGGGTTGTGTGCTTGCAGCCAGGGGATCCCTAGAATGACTGGAAACAGGGGGGAAGAAATTATGTCCAAACATAACAGTTCTTGATGTGACTCTGAGATCACTGTGTGCAGCGGGGCAGTCTCCTGAGTCACTGGGCCAGATTTGATGGTAGATCCATCTGCCAGGTGGACAGACAGGCCTTGTTTTCTCAGGCGGAGAGGAATTCGATGCCGGGCAGCAAAAGCAGAGTCCATAAAGCAACTACAAGCACCAGAGTCAATGATAGCTGTGGTTTGTAGGGTCCTTCCTGAGAACTGGAAGGAGACAGAAAGGGCAAGATGAGATGAAACCCCGGTCACAGGATCCACATAACTGGAGAGAATTGTAGGGAACTTACGGAGTTTAGCCGGGCAGTTCCGGACATAATGACCAGGCTCTCCGCAATACAGGCACAGATTGTTGCTGCGGCGTCTCTGACGTTCTGCTGGGGTGAGAGAAGGCCGCAGGAGTCCAAGTTGCATGGGTTCTGATGCTGAAGAGGGATGAGTAGGTTTAACAGAGGGAGCAGTGCGGAAATGACTTGGACCCCTGGGGAGCATCCAGGTAGGTTTTGGGGACCCCAAAGTTCGTTCGGCCCTACGCTCCCGTAGGCGCCGGTCAATTTGGATGCTTAGGTCTATGAGGGAATTCAGGGTCTGGGGTACCCCCACTCTGGCGAGCTCGTCTTTGAGTGCGTCTGAGAGGCCCATGCGGAATTGGTGACGGAGGGCAGCATCGTTCCAGTCGGTGTCGGCACCCCAACGCCTGAACTCAGCCACATAGTCCTCTGCTGGTCTTCGACCCTGTTGGAGAGAACGTAAGGCGGCCTCCGCAGTGGTTGAGAGTTGGGGGTCCTCATAAAGCTGCGCCATGGCATCAAAAAAGGTGGAGAGACTGGTCAATGCTGCATCCTTTTGTTCCACGAGACGGTGGGCCCAGATTTGGGGATCCCCAGTCAGTAGGGCTATCACAAAACCCACCTTGGTGGTCTCTAAAGAGAAAGTCCTGGGTTGCAGGGCAAAATGGAGTTCACAAGAGTTACGGAAAGTTCTGAAGCTACCACGGGTACCCGTAAATTTCTCTGGGATAGGTACCTTGGGCTCAGGTGGTAGCATCACTATAGTCTGGGTAGGTGCGGGCCCCGTTGGGGGTATTGCCGGGTGAGGAGGTCCTTGGGTACTGGATGGACCAGACAGGGCCAGTACCCGTTCCTCCAGCCGGGTGTAACCCTGCTGGAGGTTCTTCACCGCTTCGGTCAGACCTGCCAGGTGTTGGCCTAGCCCCTCCATGGCGGGGGCTCCCTGCTCGGGCTCAGACATGGCTGTCTGCTACTGTCACGTACCTGGTGGTGCGAGCCCGAGATTGCAGGGAGAGGCCTCCCTTGCGTCTCCCACTCCTGGTCCCCTGGTGTGGGAACAGGAGAGACAGGAGTGAGGAGGAGCACGGGTGCCTGGCAGGATCAACAGACCGGTGGGAAGGAAACAGGTTAGCTGAGCAGGCAGGATCTCTGAGAAGCAGGCTCACAGGTAAACTGGATAGCAGAGCTGGCAGGATCACAGGAAGCAGGCTCACAGGTAAACTGGATAGCAGAGCTGGCGGGATCACAGGAAACAGGCTCACAGGTAAACCGGATAGCGGAGCTGGCAGGATCACAGGAAACAGGCTCACAGGTAAACCGGATAGCGGAGCTGGCAGGATCACAGGAAGCAGGCTCACAGGTAAACCGGATAGCGGAGCTGGCAGGATCACAGGAAGCAGGCTCACAGGTAAACAGGATAGCGGAGCTGGCAGGAACTGGACAACGGCTTGGCAGGTAAGCTCACAGGTTCACTTGGATAGCAGAGCTGACAGGAACCGGACAACGGCTTGGCAAACAGGTTCACAGGTAAGCTTGGATAGCAGAGCTGACAGGAACTGGACAATGGCTTGGCAAACAGGTTCACAGGTAAGCTTGGATAGCAGAGCTGACAGGAACTGGACAATGGCTTGGCAAACAGGTTCACAGGTAAGCTTGGATAGCAGAGCTGACAGGAACTGGACAATGGCTTGGCAAACAGGTTCACAGGTAAGCTTGGATAGCAGAGCTGACAGGAACTGAACACAGGAAACTGAACCACGGACTGGACTGGAACCAACAGGTGAACAGGCTCGTTACAGAGGGCCAGACTGCAGACTGGACAAGGCTGAACAAGGAACCAAAGTTCATCAAAAGTCAGGTAATAGATCTGAACCAGGGCAGGGTACAATGGATCAGGCAGGAGGATGGTCACTGGAAGCCGGGGTCGGGTACAGGCAGAAGGCAGGATAGTCTTAATGGCAAGCCGGGTCAAAGGAACAGGTATACAGGATCAGGTCTCACTTTAACACACCACAACGCTGTAGAGCAGACAGCAAAGACCGTCTGCTCAAGTCAGGCTTAAATAGGCCGGCTGGTGCTAACTAGGGCGCGCGCCCGTCTCCTTGTGCGCGGTTGTGCACGTGCCCGCGCCCGGGCGCGCATGCGCATGCGCAATGGAATCTGAGGGCCAGGACGGCCCGGGTTTAGATTTCTGGCAGGATCTTCATGACAGGATAACTACACCGATCAGCCACAATATTCAGAAAGTGCACCAAACCTGCAAGATGTAATAGAATTTGATGGTTTAGTGCAGCTACCCCATAGGAAAGTGTGGGTGGGTAACATAGTTTCATAGTTTCATAGTTAGTAAGGTTGAATAAAGACACCAGTCCATCCAGTTCAACCTGAGTGAGTGTCTACAATTGTCCCTATCCCTGTACATTGCACACTCACATTGGTCCCTACTCTCAAGGAGCCCACAATCCAAGGTCCACATTCATATACTATGGCCAATTTTTGGACAGAAGCCAATTAACCTACCTGCATGTCTTTGGATTGCATCTCATCAGTGTGAATGCAGCTTTATAGGAACACAGGACAGTAAGGGCTCATTTACAGAGAATGGAAGGGATACTACATAGTAGTGCGGGACTTTACATATGCCTTAAAGAACATGAAATTAAAAAAGATATACCGTATATACTCGAATATAAGCCGAGATTTTCAGCCCATTTTTTAGGGCTGAAAGTCTACCCCTCGGCTTATATTCGAGTCACTGCCGTCTGCCTACATGAACAGCTTGTCATGCAGACAGACGGCAGTTTTAAAAAGCCGCGCCGCCTCCTCCCGCCTGTCCGTGATAGGCGGACACTAATTTTCCCAGCAGTGCAGTGTTCCGCCTATCACGGATGCCCTGTCATTCTCATCTCATGGACGAGGATGAGAGGGCGTCCGTGATAGGCGGAACACTGCGCACTGACTGCTGGGAAAACAGCGCTCCTCCTATCACGGACGAGGACGAGGAGGAGGCGCGGCTTTTTAATTTTGCAATGGCGGGGACCGAGCGGAGAGCGGCGAGCGGGGACCGAGGACCGGAGAGCGGCGAGCGGGGACCGAGGACCGGAGAGCGAGGACCGGAGAGCGGGGACCGAGGACCGGAGAGCGAGGACCGGAGAGCGGGGACCGAGGACCGGAGAGCGGGGACCGAAGATCGGCACAGGTAGGCTGTAATGGGGACACGGGGGGGGTCTGTACAGGGGACAGGCAGCTGCAGATGGGCATTGCTGGCCCTCTTTTCCACTTACAGTAGCTGCTGCATTTTGTACCCTCGGCTTATACACGGGTCAATGCAGGTTTCCCATTTTTTTGTGGTGAATTAGGGGTCTCGGCTTATACTCGGGACGGCCTATAGTCGAGTATATACGGTACTAAAAAGGTAAATTTTATTTAATACATTGATAAAAATAAATCAAGTAAAAACACCCTGGAAGGGTGTATAGTATCATACAAACTTTGCATACACATGTTTACCTATATTTTTCATGGGCATTTTGACGTGTTTCGCCGTCTTCTGCTTCCTCAAAACCCATATAAGCAAGCAAGTATTACATGTGACTTCAATGTATCTGTGCAGTTCACACTTGCAAAATTGTAATAAAAACAAGAAGTGATGTAGATTGTATGTACGTATGGTGTTGAGCTCCAGATATAGATATACCATGGGAGATAACACCAGAGGAGTATAACAGTTGAAAAGGTGTATATCCCAGTGGTCTTAAAATATGTTTTTCAGAGGTATTTCAAAGGTATTAGTACCATCTCATTTGTTCATTATGACCTCACAAAAAACAATTTGGCTATCCCTGGCATGATGTAGATGGCTGTCGTGAGGTCACAATGAACAAATGAGATGGTACTAATACCTGGTGTTATCTCCCATGGGCCGGTAGGCGCATATCTATATCTGGAGCTCGACAGCATACGTACATACTATCTACATCACTTCTTGTTTTTATACATGTAATACATGCTTGCTTATATGGTTTTTGAGGAAGCGGAAGCCCGCGAAACACGTCAAACATGCCCATGAAAAATATATGTAAACATGTGACTGCGCAGTTTGTATGACACTATGAACCCTTCCAGGGTGTTTTTTATTTGATTTATTCTTATCTATGTATTAAATAAAATTTAACTTTTTAGTACATCTTTGGCACTTCATGGGGTATGTACTGATAAGAAAAAGGGCAAAGGACAGCTCTGGGTCGGACTTGCTAGAGGCACATTGGACGATATTTAAGTAAAATGTATATTTTATTGATAATAATTAATTTGTGCAAAGGAGTAAAGAGTAAAAAACATGTAACACACAATACACATAAATGCATGGCGCAGAAAGTATCTGCACCATATAAACAACAGTGAGCCCCTATGCATCAACGCGTTTCACTGTTTTGCTTCGTCGGGACACTTTCATGGGTTGTTGGAAGAATCAGGTCTCACTATCTTGTCAGCATAAAAATATCCGTAGATGAAAATCTTCCAGCTGAGCATCAAACATCACCATCTAGGCAAATATGTTGCAGTAATATTATTCAAGGTATTGGGGGGGTCGGAGAAGAGGGGAGAGGGGTGGTATGGATACAACCATGTAGGACTGCATTTAATTCGTAGTATATGTATTGTATTGACCAACCGATAAGCGCATCCTTATAAGCAGTAAAATAGCCCACTCTGCAACTGGCAGATATCAGTAAAGCCTCATACACACGATCGGACCTTGTACAAACTTTCCCGTGGATTTTTGTACAAAGGGCATTGGCCCCAAGTTTGTATTGCATACACACGATCTGACTTTTTAGGCAACAAACATGAACGTAGTGACGTTTCAACGTACTGACGACACTTCAAAAGAGGACGTTCAAATACTCCAGCGCCACCTTTGGTCAACTTCTGTATTATTGTCTGATCTTTTGCATTGGTTCTGAGCATGCGTGTTTGTACTTTGTACAAAAGTCCGATGGTTTTGTGTACACACGGTCGGACTTTGCTCCATCTGATTTTTGTTGGCAGAAAGTTGGTCCGTTCGCACATCTAACAAAAGTCTGATGAAAACTGAAAAAGTTGGTCCGATGGAGCTACACACGGTCGGATGTTGGTCCAAAACAGGTAATATGCATGTTTGTTGTCAAAAAGTCAGATCGTGTGTACGGCCCTTTAGACTGCAAAAGGTCCATTAGTCCCTCAAAGACTGCAAAAGGTCCCGCACTACTACTACTACCCCTTCTTCTCTCCAAAATATGTTTATGGAATAATGCCAATGAGAACATTTTGTGCACCAGTGGATCCATCCTCAGCCCACACCTCTCTACTTGGCTCATTTACACTTGCGGCTTGGGGGGATGGTAAAACTCCACAGTCCATTGTGGCCCGCAACTTTTTAACCAATCACTTAAGTGGCCCTTGCTCTTCAAAAAGTTTGAGCTCCCCTGCTTTACACTCTATCCAAAACTAAAAACAATGTTTTGTCTTTAGTTCGATTTTAAAGTAAACCTCTCACTTTATCCTGTATAGGCAAATAACAGCTTTACTTTCAATTTTATGAACTCCATAAGACATTTACAGGAAGCAGATCACAAGAAAAAGGAGCACAGTGATTGACAAGTGCAGAACTTTCCGTCCTGAACTTCGTGTAAAGCAATTACAAAAATAAATCTTGTTTTATTAAACATCTCTTTAAAGCCTGGTAAAATTCCTCCATCAGCTCTGTGTTTTTAACATTGAAGGCCTCTCCGGCTACACTCCCAGTGACCTAGCACTTGTATTTACCATTTCAAAGTGACAGCACTGCCTAGGGCAGTAGTACAAAGCATCCGTCGAGTGTTTGTTTGCTCGGCAGTCTTCATTTTGAACACATTTGGCTCAAGGTTGTCCTTATAGTAGTAGGGTGTCAATGTTCAAGGGTGAACAGCTATTCCTTTTTCTCCGAGCCATCCAAATTCAGTCCTTAATGACTTCCAGGTGCATCGCAGATTTGGCTGAGTTTCTGAACATTCTGGGTGGGTGCCTTGAAAAACATTGGGCGAACTTTGAAGTTATTGCGATTCCATTGGCAGAGAAGAAAGCTGGAAGAAGGACCCTTCTCTCCCGCAAGCTGAGAGCTCGGTATACTTAAAGAGCACCGATTTTCAGCACTGCATATTAATAATGGAAAAAAAGCAGTAATTCTTAGAAACTTTAAAAGTCTAATGCAAAAGTGGGGAGGGGGGCTTCTGTTGATATCTGCATCCCTATGCCTGAGCTCCTTTAAAGCTAGATGTACCCAAAAACACCTTGAAATGGTTTTACTTGAATATGTTCTTTTCATGCAAGGTTTGGTCAGTTTAATTGCTCCTGCAGAGCGAGTGATTTCCTGTATTCATAAGGCAGCAAGGCAGCCCTTTGGCAAGGGACGTGGAAGTTAGTGGCAATTAGACATGTGCAATTCGTTTCGTTTTTTTTCGTTTTTCGTTTTGTTTCGTTATTTTCGTTCGTTCGTTTTCGTACGAATGAACGAATCGTTCGAATCGTACGAATCCGATTAACGAATCGAACGAATCCGAAAAACAACGAAGATCCTAAAAAAAATAATTCGAAACAACGAATGTACGAATGAAGAAAATCCGAAAAACGAAAACAGGAACAACAAAAATGAACGAAAAAATTCGTACATTTGTAACTTTTTTTTTTTTTTGTTGAATTGGTAATTTTCCGTGTCCCTTACAATGGTGCTGCTTAACGTGCTTTGAATAGATTGAACGAAAAAATTTGTACATTTGTAACTTTTTTTTCGATTCGTAACTTTTTTTTTTTCGATTCGTAACTTTTTTTTTTTGTTGAATTGGTAATTTTCTGTGTCCCTTACAATGGTGCTGCTTAAAGTGCTTCGAATAGATTGAACGAAAAAATTCGTACATTCGTAACTTTTTTTTTTCGATTCGTAACTTTTTTTTTCGATTCGTAAATTATTAAAATGTAATAATAGCATACACATTACATAAAATTATGAATTATGCTCCGATTATGAATCTACGAATGTACGAATAAATACAAATGCGTCCAAACTTCGAATAAACGAAAATTAAACTAACGAAAAAACGAATCAACGAAAAAATAACTCTTACGAATGTACGAATCGTTACGAATACGAACACCGACGACTTACGAATGTACGAATCGTTACGAATACGAACACCAACGACTTACGAATGTACGAATCGTTACCAATACGAACACCGACGACTTACGAATGTACGAATCATTACCAATACGAACACCGACGACTTACGAATGTACGAATCATTACCAATACGAACACCGACGACTTACGAATGTACGAATCGTTACGAATCAACGGAAACTAAAAAAACGAAACTAAAATAAATACATTTTTTTGTTGTGCACATGTCTAGTGGCAATCACTGTAATAGTCGTAGCTACTACAGCAATTTCAAGCTTCTACAGGGATGACACAGGTATGGCACATACATACTTACAGTATATTGGTCCAGGCTGCACAATAATATTTTTGAAAAAACTAGCATACCCAAACTTCAGCTTTAAAAAATTAGTGAAATACATCTTTGTTAAAGAAAAAGTTTAACCTGCTTGTATTTTGCTACCCCTCATCAATATGCTAATAGAGTTTTTAATTAAAACCTTTCTGTTTTCATTGTATATCATATTTTAGACCCAGTGATGTCATCACTAAAGCAGCCCATGGGTGGAGGGAAAGAAAATTGTGCGATTTTGCCATCAACACAGTTCGTGTTCATGGGGCAATCACTCCCATAGGGCTATTGTGTTCTGCTGGTGGAGATCCTTCCCTGTTGGCAGAATACAATGATCACTGTTGGCTACTATAGCCATTTGCAATGACTGCATTACAAAATCCAACAGGCTGGTTGTACTAAAGTAGATTTAAAGACTAAAGTCGATGGATCAACCTTTAGTACAACCAGCCTGTCCATAGATGGAAAGACTCATCTATTGCCAACTTTAGTCTCTGTGCTTCTCAATGCAATGCAGGTAGATCTTTGCAGATGAGAAGGGCCAGCAGCATGCTGTATATAGCTTCCTGAAAACATCATGTCACCCTTCCTTCTAGCTAAGCAGTACGACAGGGGTGGCTGAATAGAATTACAATATTCTGAGTGGCAAAACAGTTCTATGAGAATAGAAAGGTGTTTGCCTGAAGTTCAGTATAAAACAATGACAGCTATGTACCTGGTGGAGAAGCCTGAACAGATGAGGACAGCTTCTATTACACCTCTAACCCAGGGACCCTGGTAAAGCTAATACATTGTGCAAAGGCACCAAGTGGCATAAGTGCCTTATAGTTCTTGCTTGATGCTGGTACAGGAAGAATGGTGTATCTGGACCGGTTAGCTCTGTTTTGCTCCCCCCCAGCAGATGACCCAGGACAGTACAGGAGACGGGACACAGAAATATCAAACAGGAACACTGCATCAGTGAGTGACAACAACAGAATCAGCATAGACCAATGCAGCAGCTGTGGCTTTGGGAAGTTGTCTAGGAAGGAGCATCATCTGAACTGAACTGAAGGCTGGTGGTAACTGTTGCATAGATACTTAGGACTGGTACGAAGTAAGGCCAGCCTGGTCAGCAACTGTTGATCAGACCAGGGACAATAGCGTTAGCAGAAGCAACGTTGGGGTGCAGGCCGGAGTCAGTAACGGACATGCAGGTCTGAAACAGAAGGAGCAGGCAGAACCATAGTCTAGGTGAAAGCTAGGGCAGATATCAGGGGGTATCGGTAACAGGTAGACAGCACCAGCAACACTGGTTATCTGAAAAGCCAATCACCAGACCTAAGAACTGGCATGTGGATACAAGGAAAACTGTCCTTACCCCAGTGTAAACTCTAGTCATGGCTACTTAGAATCTATACAGGACCTTTCCTCTTATTTCTGCCAGGATGATTGGGCAATTAAGTGATTTAGTTGGTCTTCACTACAAGCACTTGAAACTGCCATTAAGGTCATAAACATGGACAGTCACTTTGTGTATACCCATATTGATTAAATGGGAGGCATACTGTAGACACCTCTAGATCCAGTTTATAAGCAGAAAGACAGGAGTGATCAAGCAAGGTTTTCCAACCTACCCAGTTGCTATTTGTCCCCAAAAAGACTTAGCTGATGTAGGTGTCTGTGGGTATCTTTTAGACATGAAATCAGTGCCCGAAAATAAAGTTGACCACATATTAGTAAATGTCTCCCCAAGAATGGCTAGTGGGTAGACACCTTCCTGTTATTAAACAAACCGGTCCCTGCCTCATTGGCAGATAGAAGGCCAATTACTTCTAGTCCTCAACTGAGTATCGTATAAAGCTTGGGCGTGTAGGGTAGGCTATTTATGGCCACCCTAAGTGGAGGTAAACCCAAAAATTTGTATTTTTAATTAAGACTCATATCTGTTACAGCAGAGGATGTAATTTCATCTATGCCCAGTCTTGCCACGAAGAGTTAATCCAGCTCTGAGCAATCCTCTTATCTTTCTTCAATAAGATAAAAACGGACAGACAAAGAAATTCTTCCCCTGTAGGTGACAGGTGATTTCGTTAAATCATGCACAGTGTGAGGCATTCTGTGTACTTCACACCCCCCCCCCCTACTTTCTTCTCCAGCTCTCCCAGGATTGGCTGCTACACACATCATCATGATTGGGCATGCTGAAGTCATGTGGTGACTTTCCTGGGTTTTGACTGGATGTTAGAGATCATGGGGCATAATCCACGAGACCAGCAGAAGTTCAGTGCAAGAAATATCGATGCCTGGCAAAGGGGAATGTAGAGGTGGACGGGGAGTCTACTGACATCACAACTCTGTCCACTGAGCCCTGGACAACAGACCTGCCCACAGAATCTGGAGTATTTAGTAACAGCTAAAGGCGAGATATTTGACAGGTAAGGATACATGCAGAAGGCATGTATATCCTTATAGATCAGCACTATGGAAGTCATTTAGAAATGATGAGAGTGGGTTTACTTCCACTTCAACCCTTTGATATAGGGAGTCGGGAGTCCTATGCACACACCTGACACTTGCAGTCAAATACCCAATGGAACGTCATGTTGAAGCCTACTTATCGCTAGATAATGAAGCAAAGACAAATTATGTATTATGAGTAAAAGTATAGTACAAGCTTTTAAATTCTTACCATAAAAAGATTTTAGGGCTGATAGGAGTAGAACTGGAGAAACTTCTGTGTTTTTGTTTATAACAAATACCACTGTGTATTAATTAGCTTTGACTCGTTATTTTGTTCCTACGTGGTTACCAGGTGCTAATAATTGCTGAGGCTGGCCATGTAAAAGGACATTCGAAGTTCTTTGTGTTGTTGACATGGCATTTGTTATATTGGGAATCGGTTACAATGGCTGAGCATAGCGTGTTGCAGAGTTTGCATATGGTGCTATACATTTGTGACATGTGTGCAAACAGATGGCATCTATGCATGTGAAGATGGCGCCTTTGCTGACACTCGAGGAATTCAGCTAGACAGTGGACAGATTGATGAACTCTGTAGGTAGGCAAAACTAGCTAGGTGGACAATGCTTGCCTGGTGCTCTGCGGAGGCTCAAGAATAGTATAACAGATGCGTTGTTTAATACAATTAAAGGGACCCTTTCCTGTGCCAGTGCAGGGCAAAGTAAGAGGGTCACATCATTTCAATCCTGTAAAAGCGGATGCAGATAAATTAAATTTTACTGAACTCCCGGGTATGGGTGCTCATGTGGTTTACTCCCCTGCAACCATGTGGCAGTACCCTGTGAATGACCCACTGCTGGGAAATTCCAACCAACAAAACTTATTTGGAGCTAATAAGGGGCTAACTTTCCATGGTCCCAGGAGCTAATAAGGGGCTAACTTTCCATGGTCCCAGGAGCCAAACAGTGAGGAATTTAAGGGCAAAGTAAGTCAAAGCCTAATTAAAAAAGCTGAAATTAGGAGCCGATTGGCTACTATGCACAGCTGCACCATATTTTACACACTCCAGTTTTAATAAATCAAACCCATTGTGTGCTAACAGATTAGTACAACTCAATGGCTGGTGCCACTGTTGCTTACAAGTACAGTGCCTTGCAAAAGTATTCACCTCCTTTGGCATTTTTCGGGTTTTGTTGCCTCACAACCTGGAATTAACATGGATTGTTTTAGGATTTGCATCATTTAATTTAAAGAACATGCCCACAACTTTGAAGATTTTTTATTTTTTTTGAAGCAAGCAACAAATAGGCCAAAATAACAGAAAAAGTCAATATGCATAACTATTTACCCTCCTAAAGTCAATACTTTGTAGAGCTACCTTTTGCGGCTATTACAGCTCCAAGTTGCTTTGGATAAGTCTCTATGAGCTTGCCACATGTAAAATGCACTGGGGTTTTTGCCCATTCCTCCTTGCAAAACTGCTCCAGCTCCTTCAAGTTGGGTGGTTTGCGCTTGTGAACAGTAATCTTTAAGTCTGACCACAGATTTTCTACTGGATTGAGATCTGGGCTTTGACTAGGCCATTCCAACACATTTACATGTTTCCCCTTAAACCACTCAAGTGTTGCTTTAGCAGTGTGTTTGGGGTCATTGTCCTGCTGGAAGGTGAACCTCCATCCTAGCATCAAATTACACACAGAGTGGTACAGGTTTTGCTCAAGAATATCTCTGTATTTAACACCATCCATCTTTCCCCCAACTCTGACCAGTTTCCCAGTCCCAACTGCTGAAAAATGATGGTGTTCTTTGGGTGATGTGATGTGTTGGGCTTGCACCAGATATAACGTTTTCTTTGATGGCCAAAAAGTTCAATTTTAGTCTCATCTGACCAGAGCACCTTCCTCCATACATTTTGGGAGTCTCCAACATGCCTTTTTGCAAACTCAAAACGTGAATTTTTTATTTTTTTTGCTGAAAGTAATGGCTTTCTTCTGGCCACTCTGCCATAAAGCCCAACTCTATGGAGCGTACGGCTTATTGTCGTCCTATGTACAGATACTCCAGTCTCTGCTGTGGAACTCTGTAGCTCCTCCAGGGTTACCTTAGGTCTCTGTGCTGCCTTTCTGATTAATGCCCTCCCTGCCCGGTCAGTGAGTTTTGGTGTGCGGCCGTCTCTTGGCAGGTTTGCTGTTGTGCCATGTCCTCTCCATTTGGTTATGATAGATTTGATGGTGCTCCTAGGGATCATCAAAGATTTGGATATTTTTTTTATAACCTAACCCTGACTTGTACTTCTCAACAACATTGTCCCTTACTTGTTTGGAGAGTTTCTTGGTCTTCATGGCAGTGTTTGGTTAGTGGTGCCTCTTGCTTAGGTGTTGCAACCTCTGGGGCCTTTCAAAAAGGTGTGTATATGTAATGACAGATCATGTGACACTTAGATTTCACACAGGTGGACATCATTTCACTATCTATGTGACTTCTGAAGGTAATTGGTTACACCAGAGATTTTTTATGGGCTTCATAACAAAGGGGGGAGGGGGATACCAATGCCAAATGGCACATGCCAATTATCATTTTTTTTATTTCTGAAAAATAGTTTTTATATATATATTTTTCTAATTTTACTTCACCAACTTAGACTATTGTGTTCTGATCCATCACATATAATTCAGATTAAAAAACCATTGAACTAAAGGCTGTAATGTAACAAAAATAATAAAAAAAAAAAAGGGGGTGAATACTTTTGCAAAGCACTGTAACTACTCATCTGAGCAATTACATGCAAATAGAGCCTCACACTGACCCTTCACACAGACAGTGTGCAGCCAGGGTTGGCAATTCCATGGAGTTTTTGCCTCACCCAAACTGGCCGGCCATTGTGTATGGAGCCATAGCAATGAGTGGTGCTGCATCCAGCTGTTTAGCTGCCTCTGAATGTAGCAAAACTATTTGTTGTTATACTGCTGTATGAATGTAAGAAGCTGCCCTGTGCTAGCAGCATGCACGCTTGAGAGTCAGAGCATTGCTCCCACACAAAGCTCAGTGATTTTAATTTCTAGCGGTTTGGCACACCCTCCTGCACAATACTTCACTTAAAGTGGAATTTCACTCTCCCAATTAACATTGATTATTTTCATGCTGCTAGCATTAGTAAAAGATGGAAAAGTATATCATATTTACGTGTTTTAAAACCTTTTTTTTTTATTTCTTCAGTTACTTCCTGGTTTCCTGCCTAGGCAAATGATGTCATACAAAAGACAGACAATGTTCTCAGTGCTACCCTTCCCTGTGTACAACAATTCAAAGAACGAGTATTGTCCATAAAATATTATGGTGTACTGTCCATATAAATGTCCAGGATGTCGGGTAAAAAAAAACCTGCAGGCTTCATCATTTTTGGTTGACGGCTTGAGTTCCCAGCTTTTGACAGGTCATACCCCCATCGTCCTCCGACATCCTTCTGACACATGAGCCGCAGCACAAAGGCATAAAGGCATGGACTAACAGCTCCACCGGAGGCAGGACATCACTGCACAGAGCCTTTACCGGTCTTACGCTTGTTCTATTTTTTCCATCGTGAGTGGAACATTTTATGTACCATCTTTATCAGCGTATAACACGCACCTTTTCCCCCTTAACATAGGAGGAAAATCATGTGTGCGTGTTATACGCTGCCACCGAGGGGAAGGAGGGGACGAGCGATGCCAAAATAGAGCTGACTCCTGTGGTCTCGGCTCGCCTCGCAGTCAAGCTCAGTCCTGCCCCTGGACATCTCCTAGCATTGACCTCCTGGCATTGGACTGGCGTTATGTCTATCATAAGATCCGGGCCAAGGGGCGGGACTGGGCATGACACCGAGTACACAGGAGATCTTTCTCTATTTCCGCCCCTCCTTCGCCTTGGTGACAGCCTATATTTCGGCAAGGCTGCAGATGGAAACTGAGCAATGCTGCAGGTGGGCACTGATTTAGACTGCAGATGGGCACTGATTAGACTGCAGATGGGCACAGATTAGGCTGCACTGAAGCTTCAGATGGGCACTAATCAGGCTGCATTAATGCTCACTAACCAGTATTTTGCTTCAATGTAGTTTCTTTTTTAAAAAAAGTTTTTTTTCCTGAAACTTCCCTCTTAAATTGGGGTGCGTGTTATACTCAGGCGCGTGTTATATGCCGACAAATACGGTATTTTATTCTTTGATTATTAAAACTTTATTACACCAAGGGTGCGCTTGGAGCTTCTCTCCCCTCTCTCTCTGAATAAATTATTTCATACATCCTAGGAGTCTTCAGGAGGGGAGGAGAGGAGGAGGGGTTTTCGCACGCTATGCATACTGCATGAATGCATGAATGCATGAGCTAAGGGCAGAGGGGTTCTAGGAAGTAAATGCTACATGAATCATTTGCCCTTACTCAAGATGGCCACGGCCAGAAATGCTAGGGGGTTGGTATTTAATGTGATTTCTCAACAAAATAAAGCATGGAGACATGGATAGATGGGTGAGTTTGCTTTGAATATTACAAAATGAACTAAATAGTGTTTTTGGTTTGTGGTGCACAGATGCAGTGAAGATCTGCTTTAACAACACTGCTCTGGGAATTTGAGTGTTGTTGATTAGAGTACAAAGCAGGGGCATGTTGGACTGCAACCAATCCGAACCACTGTGCTCTGTGTGAGAGTAGTGGCCTAGCTCTCTAGCATGCAGCTTCGTACAGTGAGGTTGATTTACTAAAACTGGAGAGGGCAAAATCTGGTGCAGCTCTGTATGGTAGTCAATCAGCTTCTAACTTCATCTTGTTCAATAAAATTTGACAAGAAAAAAAATCAAGAAGCTGATTGGTTTCTATGCAGAGCTGCACCAGATTTTGCGCTCTCCAGTTTTAGTAAATCAACCCCTAGTGCTAAGCGCGAACGAGTAATAATAATAAAAATGCCATTATTTTACTGGTTATGCAGCCTGACAAAGGTAAACTAGTAAGACTTTAGATGGGCTTTAAGAGTATAAAAGAAGCCCCATCTGAGTTTGGCTATGGTGTGCTGTCTCACCTTAGGGGGAAAATATCTGTTGTTTTACAAGGCAAGGTCAAGTAAGAAGCCTTTACTCAGCTAACAGACATCTCTAAAATTCCTGCTTTAGTGCCCAAACAGTTGTTAAATTCTGCAAGCTGTTTGCATTTGTCTTTCTTTGTTTTTAGAGAAGAAAAAAAAAAAAAAGAAAATTTGTAAAAGCCTAACGTCCTCTTAGAATATTTCTGCTGGCCCCTCTCAGGCTGGTACAATCGGAGGTCAGTGGAGGTGAGGATTATGTGACCTCTGCTGACAATAAAGGTGATGGATGACAAGCGTACAATGTGTTTTCTGCTTAGGCTCAAGTAGCTGAGAAGCGTAAATACACGTTCCACCTGCACACAGAGGGGCTCAGCGATGACAGCGCAATTTTTATTTTATACACAGAAGTGCTGCTTTGACATTTGAATTTTCTGCTGGCTGTTTGAATGTGCAGAGACTTAAACTAGAGGCTAAAAAATTAAAAAAATTGTGCACAAGCAGGCTCTTTATTGCAGAAGAGGCAATGGGGTTGATTTACTAAAACTGGAAAGTGCAAATTCTGGTGCAGCTGTGCATAAAAACCAATCGGCTTCCAGGGTTTTTTTTTTTTTTTTGTCAAAGCTTAACTGAACAAGCTGAAGTTAGAAGCCGATTGACTACCATGCACGGTTGCACCAGATTTTGCACTCTTAAGTTTTAGTAAATAAACCTCAATGTCTCTTCTGCAATAATATACATTTATGTGCCTGTTTGTGGCCTTCTGTAGGATATACACATAACTGCACTTCTGCGTATGTGCTGGAGTCAATGCTGTATTCTGGCCTAGGCTGACAAGGCCAAGGCCTAGGGCAGCACGGAAAGAGTCCCCGCCGGCTTGCGCTGTTAGTGTAGCACCAGTCTTATGGGGCGGACTGGGCTGAGAGGAAAATTAGTCTAGCGTCCCCATAAAGTGGTCGCATTGCTTCTGATATGCGGGCGGCCGGAATTCCGCAACTGTGGGGGGGTGGTGCCGCTTCCAATTTTGACTGTCCTATCATCCTGGACCACAAACCTTCCTCACCATGCTATATGTATCTTGCTACACCATTGGCATGGTTATATATTCTTAGTCCGCTCCATAAAATTATCAAAATTTGTGCTTAACCTCCCTGGCGGTATGATTCTGTCCGGAATTTAGTGCTGAAAGCGGTACAATTATTTTGCATGGAAATTTGGCGTTTTTATATTGTAGGCATGCAATTCTTATGAATAACTCACTTAAATCTGTCCGAACCAGAGTCTAGTAGACATCCCGGGTATGATAAAGTTTGAAACACAAAATCATAAATTATAATATAATAAAAAAATATATATAAAAATGATTCAATAATGTAATCAAATCAAAAACACTGAAATTTGCTCAGTTGCAGAATAGTCGCTGTCATTAAGTTTATTGTTTGATGATAAATTGTGATTCTAATTTTTTATCAGTGTTTTCTAGCTGGTCTAAAACCACTTTTGACATAAAGGGACACTTTTTGGTTGCTATGGACAATCTCCAGTTTCCAGGCAGAAAAAAAAATCTTTTTATTATATAAAATGACATGCAGGGCACTGGGCAGACCACTAGGGACAAGGGGATGTGTATTTTTTGTATACAGTACTGTAATCTGTAAGATTACAGTACTGTATGTGTATTGTGTGTTTTTAAACTTTTTTGAATTTGGCGCCGATCTCCGCTCCTGTGCATCGGAACATCGCAGGGAACGGAGATCAGCGGCACTCGGGCACTGTGTGAATCGAGTGAGCGGACGGCTCGCACACACAGCGGGGAGACATCGCAGGATCCAGGGGAAAAGGTAAGTAATTTCCCCCTGTATCCTGCAATGCAGCCCGAGTCTGGCTCGGGGTTACCGCTCCTGGCAGAAAAAACTGAACCCGAGCCAGACTCGGGATTACCGCCAAGGAGGTTAAAGGAATGCATTAAGGTAAAAAATGTTTAGGCTTTACAACCACTTTAAAGCGGAGGTCTGCAGACATACTGCAGCTGTTGACTTTTAATAATAGGACACTTACCTGTCCTGGAGTCCAGTGATGTCGGCACCACAGCTCATGTTTCCATCAGCTGGTGGGTGCTGCCATTGCGGGTAAGGGAACCCGGCATTGTAGCCTTACAGCTTCATGCCGGGAACACTATTGCATATGTGCTCCGCTCCGCTCCTCTCCTCTCTCCTACTGGCCCATTGACAGGGGGAGGAGGAGGGAGCCCCGCTGTGACGTCACGGGCCACGGTCCGAACTCCCAGAAGTGGGAACAGGATACCTGTCGTAGACATATACCCTATCCCTCCTCCCCCCCAAAAGGTGCCAATTGTGGCACCGGAAGGGGTGAGGAGACAAATGAGTGGAATTTCCACTTTTGGGTGGAACTCTGCTTTAAGTCTACTGCAGGCAGTGTTCAGACTGTACATTGTAACTCTGTAGTTAGTCACAAGATGAGAAGCTGCAGCAGGGGGCTGATCTGTGTCATACATCTGGAGAGAAAAGCAGATAAAGACATTGGCAGGGAGACTGCTGTGATATCTGAGAGGTAATAAATATCTATAAGTGTTACACATTGCTTAGTAGGCATGAATCTAACATGTAAAATAAATCTGATGAGACATACAGCCCAATATATTTCTCGTACACCAGGTGCTGAGGAGTGCTGACAGTTCACCTCGCCACTCATATACTGTAAATGACCCCAAACTTTGTCTTTACTCTAGATGGTCATATATAAACGTTCATGGAAATAGCCCAACATCTGACATTTTGATGTCTATCTTTATAAAGTCTGAAGGACCCTTAACTGAATGAGATTGCTACATTTACGTCACGTGTGTACTCATGCAAGCTTCTTCTAGAACTTCTAAAGATGATATTACTTCCTGCTATGTTATTCTGTGGGTTGTCTTCATCAAAGAGCTGCGAACATCTTGCTGTTTGATGAATTAGCGGGACAGAACAACCTAGCATGACTTCCTACTGCTCTCCAGTAACATATAAAAGGCCGGCTTTGATGAATGGCTCCCTTAATATAATAATATTATTTACTTTTCCTAAATTTGGGATTTTTAGAGCCTAAATTGTGATGTGAGGTTTTGGAGATAAAGAATCTTGTGTGGTTTAAAGGCTGGTAATAAGAACCATATGTGTGTATAGTGAACACACAGCCTCACCATAAGACTGGGCAAGCTTGGGCTCCTGGCCTTTCAGGCTGGCCAGAGGACCCAGGACACTAAAAGTATTAAACCTTCAGCATTCAGCAGGTTTACACATTGAGCACAACAAAATAAACACGCCCTAGTAAACTATTTGTTAAAATTCTTACCCCAGCACTTGCAGTTTTCGGCTTTCAATGCTGCTAGCTCCTGCTCTTTCAATGCTGCTGGCTCCTGCTCTCTTAATGCTGCTGACTCCTGCTCTCTCAATGCTGCTGGCTCCTGCTCTCTCAATGCTGCTGGCTCCTGCTCTCTCAATGCTGCTGGCTCCTGCTCTCTCAATGCTGCTGGCTCCTGCTCTCTCAATGCTGCTGGCTCCTGCTCTCTCAATGCTGCTAGCTCCTGCTCTCTCAATGCTGCTAGCTCCTGCTCTCTCAATGCTGCTGGCTCCTGCTCTCTTAATGCTGCTGGCTCCTGCTCTCTCAATGCTGCTGGCTCCTGCTCTCTCAATGCTGCTGGCTCTTGCTCTCTCAATGCTGCTGGCTCCTGCTCTTTCAATGCTGCTGGCTCCTGCTCTCTCAATGCTGCTGGCTCCTGCTCTCTCAATGCTGCTGGCTCCTGCTCTCTCAATGCTGCTTCCCTAAACTTCCAGTCTTTGGGAAAGAGTTAAAGAGGAAGTAAACCAGGATGGGTTTACTTACTCTTTGTTTCCCTGCAAAGGTAAAGCATAATGGACTACTATGCATCGCATAGTAGCCCATTATGTGTCACTTACCTGACACAGGAGCCATCGATGTCACCGCTGTCCCCTTGTGTACGGAGCCTCCATCTTCTTGGTGGGTCTCGCTGCTCCTGCGCTGTCAATCGACGGAGCAGCGATGATGTCACTCCCGCGCTTGCACACGGGAGCCGCCACTCGCGGCATATCGCCATTAACAGCGGCGCGCTCAGTGGGCCTGCACGCCGCTGTCTTTTGGCAAATATCTCCTAAACCGTGTAGGCAGAAATCTTCCTCAATGTGCCTTTATCTGCACGAAACCCGTCTGTGCTCTGAATCAGCCACAAATCTCTTAATAGTGCGATGACCACGCTTAAGTTTTCGTGAAATATCGAATGTTAATGCTCTGCTTAATAATGTGAAACACCCTCCTTTAGTAGTTTTACCTTTTAATTGGGCTCACCTGGCAATCTAATTATCACAGGTGCCCGAGATTGTTTTCAGTGATCAAAAGAGCCCTGAGACACAATGCCATCCAATCTTTGTGACACTGAAATAGAATTTTCCATAATAATTTGGAACAGGGTGTAGTACATCTTTAACCACTTCCCGACTGGCACACGACGATGTACGTCGGCAGATTGGCATGGGAAGGCAAAAGGGCGTACAGGTACGTCCCTTTAAAATTGCTGCCATGCCATCGCGTGCGTGCCTCCGGTGGCACTCACACCGGTCAGGACCCCCGTGAGTTCGGTCGGGACCCCCGTGAGTCTGGTCGGATACTCGCGATCGTCTCACGGGAAGGCTGAATGGGGAGATGCGGAAGTAAACAGCATCTCCCCCCGTTCTGCCTAGCAACTAGTGACACTGATCTCTACTTCCTGATTGGAGCAGAGATCAGTGTTCACTAAAACACAGCCACGCCCCCACAGTTAGTAACAGTGTCATTTACACAAAAATCAGTGCATTTAAATAGCACTGATTGCTGTATAAATGACAATGGTCCCAAAAATGTGTCAAAAATGTTCGATGTGTCCGCCATAATGTCACAGTCACAATAAAATCTGCTGATCGCCGCCATTACTAGTAGAAAAAAATTATTAATAAAAATGCTATAAAACTATCCCCTATTTTGTAAACGCTATAACTTTTGCGCAAACCAATCAATAATCGCTTATTGCGATTTTTTTTACCAAAAATATGTAGAAGAATACGTATCGGCCTAAACTGAGGAAAAAACTTTTTTTTAATTATTTTTGGGGGATATTTATTATAGCAAAAAGTAAAAAATAATGCGTTTTTTTTTTCAAAATTGTCGCTCTTTTTTTTGTTTATAGCGCAAAAAATAAAACCTGCAGGGGCGATCAAATACCACCAAAAGAAAGCTCTATTTGTGGGAAAAAAGGACGTCAATTTTGTTTGGGAGCCACGTCGCACGTCCGCGCAATTGTCAGTTAAAGCGGCGCAGTGCCGAATCGCAAAAAGTGGTCTGGTCTTAAGCCAGCAAAATGGTCCGGTCTGAAAGTGGTTAAGCATGCCATACGTAGATCAAGATTCTTTCCATGGGTTGTCCTGTGAGCATTACCTGGCTCAATAAAAGTTGACCCTTCAATCTACTTTTGTATAAGGAGCCGAGCAGAAAATTCTCAGCCAAACAATATTTAAGTCATACTGATCTATTTAACAGGCCTATGTAAAAAAACATTACAATATGTGTCCATTCCCTTTAAGAATGCTCAGTGTGTCATTAGCAGAGAATGTACAAGCTTGTTATTGGGTTTACTCCATCAGATAAAAAGTTATCAGTTGGCCTAAAGGGTATTTTTTATTTGTTGCTCTTGGGGAGTGATTTTTCCTAATGGCTGCTTCCCTGCAGATGTCTGCGCCGGCCAGCCAAGTTATTGCACTTAAACACAGAAAGAAGGGAAAAAAAACAGTTCCTCCAACGCAAGGACAGTGCCCCTTAGGAAAAGTTTAAAGTTGATTCCAAAGCAGACCCTGTAATTATTATAAACATACCACAAGTTTTAAACTGAAAGCAGTCATTTATATCCGCCCACTGGATTTTTCTGTAACTTGTACAAATTTAAAGTGACTTTACACTGTCAAAAAAAAAAAAAAAATAATTCAAGTAATGCAGAGGCTGTACACCAGGCATTATAAGGTAAATGCTCCTATCTTCCTAACATTGCATGCTTCTCTGATATACAGTGCCTAAAAAAAAAATATTCATATCCCTTGAAATTTTTCACATTTTCTCGTGTTACAACCAAAAATGTAAACTTATTTTTTGGGATTTTATGTTATAGACCAACACACAGTGGCACATAATTGTAAAGTGGAAGGAAAATGATAAATGGTTTTCATTTTTTTTTACAAATAAATACCTGAAAGGTATGGCGTGCATTTGTATTCAGCCCTCTTTACTCTGATACCCCTATCTAAAATCTAGGTGAACCAATTGCCTTCAGAAGTTACCTAATTAGTAGTTAGAGTCCACCTGTATGTAATTTACTCTAAGTATAAATACAACTGTTCTGTGAAGCCCTCATAGCTTTGTTAGAGAACCTTAGTGAACAAACAGCATCATGAAGGCCAAGGAACACACCAGACTGGTCAGGGATAGAGTTGTGGAGAAGTTCAAAGCAGGGTTAGGGCATAAAAAAATATCCCAAGCCTTGAAAATCTCACGGAGCACTGTTCAATCCATCATCCGAAAATGGAAAGAGTATGGCACAACTGAAAACCTACCAAGACATGGCCGTTCACCTAAACTGACAGGCAAGGAGAGCATTAATCAGAGAAGTGACCAAGAGGCCCATGGTATCTCTGCAGAGATCCACAGCTTAGTTGGGAGAATCTGTCCACAGGACAACTATTAGTCATGCTCTCCACAAATCTGGCCTTTATGGAAGAGTGTCAAGAAGAAAGGCATTGTTGAAAAAAAAGCCATAAGAAGTTCCGTTTGCAGTTTGCAAGAAGCCATGTGAGGTGCTCTGGTCAGATGAGACCAAAATTTAACTTTTTGGCCTAAAAGCAAAACCCTATGTGTTTGCGGAAAACGAACACTGCACATCACTCTGAACACACCATCCCCACTGTGAAACATGGTGGTGGCAGCAGCATCCTGTTGTAGGGATGATTTTCTTCAGCAGGGACGGGGAAGCTGGTCTGAGTTTATGGGAAGATGGATGGAGCCAAATACAGGCAATCATAGAAGAAAACCTGTTATGCGGCGTACACGCGGTCGGAATTTCCGATGAAAACAGTCCGATGGGAGCTTTTCATCAGATTTTCCGACCGTGTGTATGCCCAACGGTCTTTTTCTGTCGGAATTTCCGTCGGACTTTGAATTGAGAACCTTTTCTCATTTTTTCCGACGGAAAACCGATTTTCCGATCGTGTGTAAATTCCGACGCATCCTCGGAAACAATTCGACGCATGCTCTGAAGCATTAAACTTCCCTTTTATAGTGCTGTCGAACTTGTTTTATGGCGCTGTGTTATTGACCGTCGGAATTTGGTGTGATCGTGTGTAGGCAACACAGCTTGAGCGGAATTCCGTTGGAAAAACCGTCAGAGTTTTTTCCGACGAGAATTCCGATCGTGTGTACGCGGCATTAGAGTCTGCAAAAGACTTGAGACTGGGGCAGAGGTTCACCTTTCAGCTGGACAATGAGCCTAAACATACAGCCAGAGCTACAATGGAATGGTTTAGATCAAAGCATATTCATGTGTTAGAATGGCCAAGTCAAAGTCCAGACCTAAACAGTTATAAAATTCCAATAAAATACATTAACGTTTTTGGTTGTAAGATGAGAAAATTTGGAAAATTTCAAGGGGTATGAATATGTTTTCAAGTCACTGTATATCAGGGTAGCATGCAATGTTAGACCCCTTTTACACCAAGGGCATTTTGCAGGCGCTATAGCGTTATAAATAGCACAAATTATTTTATTTTTTTGACAGTGCAAAGTTACTTTAAATTTATACAAGTTACAGAAAAATACTGTAATGTTGGAGCTCCCCCCTAGAAATTCCTATGTAACTATTGACTTTCTGAAAGGAAATCGTGGTCCCATTTTGGTGCCAGCTGGGCAGGGCTGGATCTTGTCTGTCTGATCTGAGGGTGCAGTAAAAAAAAGTCAGGGGGGGCATACTGTCAACATTAATGTTAGAGTTTGCCTCTGTTGACCACAGTCCTCCCTTCTCAAATAGGATCCTACCTTCAAATCTTCAGTGCAGCTGCAGCATCATTGTAGTAGGCAAAGCCGGTCTGGATAGAAGCAAGACATCTGTCCTCACCTTGGATTCACTTCTAAATCCTCACCTTGGATTCACATTATCTGTTTTCATGGACTAGGGCACTGTGAGGCCATACTGACTCGGCATCTCCAAGCCTTCATGCTGCACTCCAGCCCCTCCACTTCCTGATAACAATTTCATTAGTCCTAGGAGGCACGACTGAAATTGGGGGGCCCAGTCCACACCAGGACCCCCCTAGATCTGGCCCTTGTTACATTGATTGGCATATCAGGTGACTTCCTCCATCCCCAATTTTTAGGAAGGGTATAATTCATCCTGCTGTATTCTCCTATTTTGTATTAAAGGATCCAGCAGGAGGAAAAAGACTCCATTGCTTAATCTTTTTATTGGCCTGTTCATAGATGTGCAATAGGGAAAGAACTACTTCAGCCCCACAAGCGATGTAAAACAGCATCATATTTAATCCTGCGGCATCTGACTACAACTGGCATTTAAGTTTTGGCGTATATACATTTAAGTGGCTTGCAAATATCTAGCATAAAAGACACAGACTGTATGGCCACAAAAGTTGTAGCTAGTTAGACCAGATGGAAACAAAAAGTCCTTTCAATTAAATACAGTGAAGTTCAACAGAGGGTAGTTATATATCATCACTTTGTAACGAATCCAAAAACGAGAAAAAGATATATAAGTTTCTTAATTTCAGTATAATGGGCATATACGTGGAGTCCATGATGCATGCCCCTGATGACAACTCTGATGACAACTTTGTATTCAGGGCTAGAGATGAACCAATTGATTTACAAACCAGATGTAGCACTCCACCTCTTGGGGCGATGTGGAATGGCCCCCTAAGTAATGTGGAAGACTAACATATCCATTTCAAGGTCTGGTTCTTGGTGTATGAGGGCTAGAAAAATAGGTTGGGCATTAATCACTTTAATCCTTTCTGTCCAGCAAAGATTCACTTCCCCGCAATAAAATACAGCTCTTCAACAACCTGTTGTGTTTCTTAAAAAGACAGTCTACAAACATAGATTCTCTAAACTACCAAGACAAATGAACAACATTTTCAGCTGTTTGTTACGGGTATTCTCAGCGGGAAAAAAAAAATAGTTAAGCCCCACTAAAATGTACAGTAGCAGTCCTCCTCTTATGCGGCGTACACACGGTCGGAATTTCCGATGGAAACAGTCCGATGGGAGCTTTTCATCGGATTTTCCGACCGTGTGTATGCCCATCGGTCTTTTTCTGTCGGAATTTCCGACGGACTTTGGATTGAGAGCCTGTTCTTAATTTTTCCGACGGAAAACCTTTCTATCGGATTTTCCGATCGTGTGTATGCAATTCCGACACGCAAAATTCCGACGCCTGCTCGGAAACAATTTGACGCATGCTCAGAAGCATTAAACTTCCCTTTTATAGTGCAGTCGAACGTGTTGTATGCCGTGTTGTTATTAACCGTCGGAATTTGGTGTGACCGTGTGTAGGCAAGACAGTTTGAGTGAAATTCCGTTGGAATTCCGACGGGAAAACCATCAGAGATTTTTCCGACGAGAATTCCGACCGTGTGTACGCGGCATTAGGGTGGTGTAGAATGACTCGCTAAGTAGTGTGGAAGGCTAACATTTGTATCTCAGTGTCTGCCTAATGGTGTATGGTGGGAAGAAAAATACATTGGGTGCAAGTCACTTTATTCTTTCTGTTACTTATTGCTAAACTCGTTTCTGGCAGGAAATTTTTAAGGGTACAAGATACCCAAAGGTAGCACAAAAATTATTCTGGTAGCTGTAGGCCCTATTTAGAGCAACCCCTTTGTAATTGCTGGTCCTGTGAGAGCAACGAGACAGATCTATGAGCCTGTCGAGACAGATCTATGCAGTCAAAAAAAAAAAACCTGTAAGAGTAGTCATAATCGGAATCTGGAAGCCCCCTTTAACAAGGGGACCCCCTTGTGTGAAATGGTAAGGGGGTAAGAAGATTCTCTCTCTATTCTTCATAAGATTCGCTTCTTCTTCCTCCGGTCTTCTCGTCCTTCTCGTCCGGCGTCGTCCTTCTCGTCTCGCAGGCCGCTCCTCGCAATGGAGGCTCCCGCTCTGTGAGGCTTCGCTCCGGGTGACAGGTCTTTTATAACGAAGGCACCTGGTGACCCCGCCCCCTCTGACGCACGGGGACGTCATGTGGAATTCCCTATGGCTTTCCCCATGACGTCAGAGAGGGGCGGGGTCACCGGGTGCCTTCGTTATACAAGACCTGTCACCCGGAGCGAAGCCTCACAGAGCGGGAGCCTCCCATTGCGAGGAGCGGCCTGCGAGAAGAGACGCCGATGCCGGACGAGAAGGACGACGCCGGACGAGAAGGACGAGAAGACCGGAGGAAGAAGAAGCGAATCGAAGGAAGAAGAGGATGGAAGAAGATGCCGGAAGGAGAAGATGAAGAAAGGAAGACCAGAAGAAAGAAGAAAGAAGATTTTAATAAAGGAATGTCAAAGACTGTCTCCTGTCATTTTTACAATTTTTGACACTTTTTTGGTGAAATGGTAGGGGTACTTTTGTACCCCCTTACCATTTCACACAGGGGGGAGGCCGGGATCTGGGGGTCCCCTTGTTAAAGGGGGCTTCCAGATTCTGGTTATTGAATTTGGGGGGACCCCTACGCTTTTTTTTTTTCTGCAAAAATGACACTTTGTCATTCGAATTCATTCGTTATATCTGCTATAATAATTTCGTTCAAATTAGTTGAAATTCGATATTGGTAGTTGGATTTACTAACGATTCGTAACTATTCATAACGATTCGTAACGATTCGTAACTATTCATAACGATTCGTAACGATTCGTAACTTGAAATTGAAATTCGATATTTGTAGTTGGATTTGAATTGTTCTCTGTTTTATGAGAACCAACAATTCATTAGCCGCGTTAACGATTCGTAACGATTCGTAACGATTCGTAACGATTCGTAACTTTACTAACGATTCGTAAAAAAAATTACGATTCGTCCGAATTTCGTATTTCGTACGAATTCGAACGGAATTTCGTACACGAATTACGAATTACGAATTTTTTTATATACGAAACGGGACGAAACGAAACGAAACGAATTTTTTGGCAGTTCCCATGTCTACTCTCTAATAGATCTGGTTCTTGACTCTTTCATAGCAGTCAAAGAAACCTTGATTTATTAGCAACAAACCTTTCTTACACTAGAAGTAGTTTCTACTCAACTTTTCTGGGACACTCTTTAGCTAAGAAGATTCCTCGCACATGATCCTTCAATTAATTCTTCATCTCAGATCACTATACATATACACTCCGGCAGACTCCTGCACATGCCCTTGACTGAGGTAAGGCCAAAGTAGAGATCCTCTCCAAAAGGCCAGGAGGTTAAAATCACTCTGGAATAGTGTCCAAAATTCATAATCAGAACCATGGCTCTGAACAAGGACCTCAAGGATTGGTTGGGTTACATATGTATTCCTAGCTCAATCTTTGTCCCTCACACAAGACAGGACTAGGTTGACCAGAGGAAATCTCTATGGCACTGCATCCCATAAAAATGCTTCCCCGAGGGATAGATAGGATTTTAAAGGTGCCAGAAACTTGCATCACAAAATCAATTAAAATTCATATAGTTATATCCCATGAAAAATAGACGCTTGGAAATGACCAACCATATATTTTACCTTTATATAATCACACCAACTGGAATGGAAGAGAAATATTTGATCTATATAGGTCTGATTTAGAGTTAATGTTATGTGTGGATTAATCAACTGTGGTGTATATTTTGGATGATATAAATAAATAAATAATTTGAAAAAAAAAAATTCATATAGTTTATTGAATTCATAATAAACACATCAAAGAAAATATTAAAAACATTTATTAATTTTGGATTTCAAGTCCATAGTATCAATTATCTACAATTGGTTGTCATCGTGTAGCAATCCTGACATGTTTCCACGATTAGCAGGCTTCTTCAGGAGATGTATGCTACCACATCTAGGTACGTAAATCAAACATGTAAATCACTGTATGTACATTTAAGATGCAATACACAAAACACAGAAATGTGCATATTCATCAAAATTCTAACAATACAATACAGGGCATAAAACATGAAACTTGGTGAAGGGCATCTTACCAATCAACTGTAAATAAACAGAATCATTCCAAAAGGACTTTGTTGGAAGGATTTAAATCTAATAAAGACTCAGCGGGACTCTTGCCCGGGAGAGGGAAGTTTTATCTCCTGCTCTCAAATTTTCCGACAACAAAGTCCTATCAGACTTTTTCCGATCGTGTGTAGCGAATTCCGACGGACAAAGTGCCACGCATGCTCAGATCACATTACAAGACCAAAGCTATTGGCTACTAGCCTCTACGTTATCCCGTCGTAGGCAACAAACGTCACCATGTTCAGAATGATCGGATTTTCCGATAACTTTGTCCGACCGTGTGTATGCAACACCAGTGTCGGACAAAATCCGTCGGAAAAAATCTGATGGATTTTGGGGTCGGATTTTCCGACCGTGTGTACGGGGCATAAGAGTATAGGCGGTGATGGTCTCTCCCCCTGATGAGTTTTTATTGGATCTAAAACCTTCCAAGTCTTTTTGGACTAGTTCTGTTTATTTACAGTTTATTGGTAAGATGCCCTTTACCAAATTTCATGTTTTATGTGATGAAGGGGCTGAGACCCTTCACCCTAAACCAAAAAACTGAAATTTGCATATCCATCAGAAATGTAAACAATACAATATAGGGCAGTGATGGCGAACCTTGGCACCCAGATGTTTTGGAACTACATTTCCCATGATGCTCATGCACTCTGCAGTGTAGTTGAGCATCATGGCAAATGTAGTTCCAAAACATCTGGGGTGCCAAGGTTCGCCACCACTGCCTTATATTGTATTGTTTACATTTCTGATGGATATGCAAATTTCAGTTTTTTGGTTTACTGCATCTTAAATGTACATACAGTGATTTACATGTTTGATTTACGTACCTAGATGTGGCAGCATATATCTCCTGAAGAAGCCTGCAAATCGCAAAACATGTCGGGATTGCTACACGATGACAACCGGTTGTCGATAATTGATAATATGGACTTGAAATCCAAAATGTTTAAATGTTTTTAATATTTTCCTTAAAGTTTTTATAATATGAATTCAATAAACAATATGAATTGTATTTGATGTTGTGGCGCAAGTTACTGGCACCTTAAAAATCCCTGCACGTGGGAGCATTATTTGTGTATCTTGTAGTCCTTTACACATTAATTCTGGATCCTCCTCAATAGCAACAGGGACAAACAATCAACAAACTGAGTTTAAGAAAAGCTTGACTACTAGTCTAGGAAAAGGGTAAACGGAGCTCAGGCTGCATACAGCCTAGCTGCAAACGCACTCAATTTAAGTTGGGACACAACAGGAAAGGTCGGGGTCTCTACACAAGTAAAAATCAGCAAATTACAATTTTTTATTTCAGTTTTACTAAATATAGCAATGCAGACCGGTCCAGTGGCCCTTGTATCTAGACAATATTTGTTTAGCCTGAAGTTTAGCTTTAAATGGCATTGAATTTTATTTTAATACCATGGCCGAGATTACATGATCTGGATTACTTTGCGTAAGCCCCACTAGCACTATGTAGTAGACATTGCCAAATAGTACAAACTCTTTCCTCTATACATGACGCCTGTCATTGAGGAGACCAGTTCATTAATTTGCTGCGGTGATAAACTTTAAATGAGGGGTTCAGGCAGCCGAGACTCTTGTAAAACACCGAAAACTCTCTGATTTTATAGCCAGTAGTCATAACAAAAATCTCGTTTATTGGTGTTTTAAAATGCCATTCTGAGATGTTCCAGGAATTCTACATAAGTGGGATAGGAAAACTTTACCAAACATTTTAAAAACACAGCACATAGAGACACAGTCTGGCTCAAATTGCATTAAATTTGATTATAGCGTGCTAATAGACATAATAATTTAGAACTAAGTATATGGCAGAGCTGTCATAAATAAATACAAATGCTTTTAAAAGGCAACTAATGGTTAGGCCCAACTTTATTTTTTTTTTATGTATATATTTTTCAACTGATAGAAATATTTGCAATTTACCATATAGAGTAGCTCATGAAAGTGAGTACACCCCTCACATTTTTGTAAATATATTTTATTATATCTTTTCATGTGACAACACTGAAGAAATGACATTTTGCTACAATGTAAAGTAGTGAGTGTACAGCTTGTATAACAGTGTAAATTTGCTGTCCCCTCAAAATAACTCAACACACATCCATTAATGTCTAAACCGCTGGCAACAAAAGTGAGTACACCCCTAAGTAAAAATGTCCAGAAAATGTCAAATATTTACAAAAATGTGAGGGGTGTACTCACTTTTGTAAGATACTGTGTGTGTGTGTATATATATATATATATATATAATATATATATATATATATATATATATATATATATATATATATATATATACAGGGGGTCCCCTACTTACAAACATCCGACTTAAAAACGACTCCTACTTACAAACGGAGGGAGACAACAGGAAGTGAGAGGAAATCCACCCCTAGGAAGGGAAATTCACTCCTGTAAGTGTTAATATGGGAAAAAGGTGTCTCCACTGATGCTTTATCACCAGTCCATGTTTCCCTAACAACCCCAAATTTTCAAAATTCAATTGTCATTGGGACAGAAGGTGAGGTGAAATCTTCTGAACAGGGGCACAGACAGCAAAACAAATGCTACAGGGGTGATAACCCTTCTCTATGTTATCTAAAAAAACGTAAAAATTTATTTTTTGGCTGTAGCTACACTTAAAAAATGTACCTGTTCCGACTTACAAACAGATTCAACTTAAGAACAAACCTACAGTCCCTAACTTGTTTGTAACCTGGGGACCCCCTGTATATATATATATATATATATATATATATATATATATATATATATATATATATATATATATATATATATACAGTATGTGTGTGTATATATATATATATATATAGATACAGTAAAGTACAGTACTGTGCAAAACTTTAAGGAACATGTGAAAAAATGCTATGCAGTGAAAATGCTTTAAACATTTTTTTTAATGAATTGTTTGTATTTATTAATTAACCCCGTTACACTCCAGTAACCCATATGTGTGGCAGCAAAAAGTTGAGCTTTAATGCAACAGGCTGCACTTTTGTCTAACTGGTCAGGCAATGTTTATGTGCTGGGAGAGTGCTCCCTGTGTGCTCGCAGCACAAAGACCAAGTTGCTGAAAACAGCTCTCGGTTCCAAGAAAACATCAATAGTCGGCAAGACTTGCGAACATTTGACCACATATGATCGCTGATCCTTCCAGCCCCCCTGGGAGTTAAGAACTTTTAAAGGTGCCAGGATGGGCGGGAAGGGGTTAGCAACCTGCAAAGTGCATAAAGAGAAACAAACCAAATCAACTCAAAATTCTTCTGCAGTAACAATAAGAAACAGGCAGCGTTGAGGACCAAAATGCAGTGGTTGGCCAACAGACAACAAGGTGATTTTCTTTTGCAGTTGTAAGATGTTCAGTGGCACCATCTGCTCAGACTTGGCAGAAACCAGCAGTACCCTGGTATACCTATCTAAAGTCTGGAAAAGTCTGGTCAGAAATGGCCTTCATGGAAGCCTAATGGCTGAAAAACCATACCTCCAAAGCGAAAACAAGGCCATGTCACATTGGGTTTGTGGGGAGGAGGGTGATAATGCTACAGAACGCAACAATTTAAAGTGAGTTACACCATGCCACAACTGCCCTGCAACCCTGTGCAATGCATACAGCTGTGTTACTGTGGGCCAACATTTTGAGGGTTAAAAAAGGCAGTTTAGGAGACGACATATCGCTCACTGCGTGTCAAATTGTTTTGAGAAGCAATCCACTGTGGATCGCAATTTTAGAAGAGCTTTATTAAAAGCAAGGTGAGAGGCTGCAGGGCCTGATTTGTGTCAGACATTGAACGTGAAATGTCATGGTACAAGGATTTACCTGATCGTGCCAACAATAAACCATCCTTTAAGGTTTAGACCAGGGGTCTTCAAACTATGGCCCTCCAGTTGTTCAGGAACTACAATTCCCATCATGTCTGTGAATTTTACAATGCCTCATGGGACGAGTAGTTCCGCAACAGCTGGAGGGCTATAGTTTGGAGATCCCTGGTCTAGATCATGGATAATGACTGAACAAAAACTGATGAGTCTACTTAAACCTGAGGAGGCTGACCTAGGAACTCTGTTCCAAGCCTAAATTGGCTACAATTCCAGCATTTACCACAATATGCTAGAAAGCTTCCTTATGCCACGTACACACGATCAGAATTCTCATCTGAAAAAACTCTGACGGTTTTTCCAACGGAATTCCGCTCAAACTGTCTTGCCTACACACGATCACACCAAATTCCAACGGTCTGTAACACAGCGGCATAAAACACGTTCGACAGCACTATAAAAGGGAAGTTTAATGCTTCCGAGCATGCATCTGAATTGTTTCCGAGCATGCGTCGGAATTTTGCGTGTCGGAATTGCATACACACGATCGGAAAATCCGATAGAAAGGTTTTCCGTCGGAAAAATTGAGAACTGGTTCTCAATTCAAAGTCCGTCGGAAATTCTGACAGAAAAAGACCGTTGAGCATACACACGGTCTGAAAATCCGATGAAAAGCTCCCATCGGACTGTTTCCATCGGAAATTCCGACCATGTGTACGCCGCATTAGACTTCTGCAGTATCATCAGTGCTAGGCCCCTCTTGACCCTCATTACATCCACAATGAAAATAGGAAGTAGGAGGTTATGTTCTAGGTAAATACTTGGATTTCTTCAGTCCACAAAAGGCACCGCCTGATATGACATTTTCACCTTGCTTTATAGCATAAATCATCCTGCATGTACGATTTCCCAGTACCATCAGAAACAAGAGCCTCATTTTGCCTGATGGTGAGACTGGCCAACTACTCTACATACAGTGCATTGCAGCTGTGCTAATTCAAAGATATGGATAGAAAGCGTTTTCTTTGTGTGCATTTACGAAAAAGTAAACTCCATCTTGTAAATTGCCATGCATAAAAACTCTGGACACCACACATCTTGAAAATAGAAAGAAAAAGCTATAATTACAACGTTTCATTAAATTTATGCTTTCTTTTTTTATAATGACTGAGAGGAAATGGTGCTTTGAGATTCGGTCTCAGCACACTTCTTTATATACGTTTGGGGGATTGTTATATTGTTTTGAACGTTGAAAGCCATTTGTAGTAAAATCACTCTATTTGCTAATCATCCCTAAGCTTGCAGATGGTGTAAATGTATTTCTCTTATCATTATGACCCATCAGGCCATTAAAAAAATAGAGAGAAAAATGAAGTTGTGTATGTGTTACTAATTTAGGGACCATTAGACAGGGTGGGAATTATTGGAAGAAAATGTTCAAGTATAAGTTTTTGGGCTTCGTTCAAGAAAGTTATTTTGTGCCGCCTCTGGCTTATCATTTACATGTTGCAAACCTGTCAAAATATCACAACCGAAAAAAGAACAGCATTACAACATTCAAATCCCGCTAGCCAGTTCTGAACTGCTGATCACTGCTTACAGGGGAATCTATTGGGTTGATAATATGGTTTAATTATCAGCCTTTTAAAGGAGAAGTCCAAGAAATGGTAAATAAAAGCACTCTGCCGTAATGAGAAAAAAGACCTCTGAAAACTCAACTCTCACCAAGCTTTGCCATCTTCCAGTCGCAATGCATTCTTTAGTTAATGTAATTGGCCCCATACACTTATGCCGCGTACACACGAGCGGATTTTCCATCAGAAAAAACTTGGATGGTTTTTCCGATCCAAGCTCAAGCTTGGCTTGCATACACACAGTCACACAAAAGTTCTATGAACTTTCGACCGTCAAGAACACGGTGACGCACAACAGTAGGATGAGACGAGAATATGAAGTTCAATGCTTCTGAGCATGCGTTCAATTGTTTCCGAGCATGCGTAGGAATTTTACGCTTCGGAATTTGTACAGACGATCAGCATTTCCTATCAGAACTTGCTCTCAATCTTTTGCTGGCCGAATTTCCGCCAGCAAAAGTCCGATGGAGCATACACACGATTGCATTTTCCGACCAAAAGCGCTCATCTGACTTTTGCTGGCGGAATTTCTGATCGTGTGTGCAGGGCATTACAGTATACTGTATGAAACTGACACGTCCAATTCAAACAAGACGTGGAGTGCAGAATAGTGTAGCAACTGTTACGTGGCAGTGAAATCCAAATTTGTAGGCTGTTGATGTACAAAAGAGTTCCTTGTAAAGAGTAGTAATACCTGACCTCTTACAGAGATTTAATAGAACGCTTTGTTGAGTTCTTCAATAAAGTAGAGCTGTACTTTTCCTACAAACTATCCCAGCCCCTTTATCTCTCTAGCACAGTGTTTCTCAACTTTTTTTCAGGCAAGGCACCCTTTAAACTTTAAAATTCTACACAATCTTGAGGCACTCCATTCTAAAATGTAAAAAATTAAGCTAATAGTTTTACACAACGCAGCAACATCTACACAGGTAGGTCACCCAACATTAGAGGTAATTTATTCTCCTTTGCACACTGGTTGTAACTAGTATTCCAATATTTCTCTTATCTTCCAATATTTTGCTTGTATACAATTTGTGGGCAATTTTTAGGTATTTTGCCAAGGCACCCATGAAGAAACCTGAAGGCAACCCAAAAAAACAGAACAAAAAATAAAAACGCTGCTCTAGCCTCCCAAATTGAGCTAAAACCCCCGTCTTGGTTACCTCTTCCTGACAGTATCTGCCTCTCACTGGGTTTACATCCTTATGTTTAAGCCTTCTTTGGATCTGCTCAGTAACTCACCATAGTATAGGGCTGTACCTCGAGCATCTGTTCTGTGTATTATTATTAATGCGCAGTTAAACTTTTTGAATGAGGTATGATGTTTTCAATCTCATGGTTGACCTTGGGAAAGGACTTGGTCATGTGCTCTGCATACCCCAGCCTGACATTGCTCTCCACAACATCATGTCAACTGGTAGCACGGGCCATAGGCATTGATCTTTCTGAGGTATTATCTACTTAGCTACAGGTAACATGAGTGGAAAAAATAGCCATATGCAGTTCCTAAATTTTTTAAGTCTGAAAAATGGGCCTGATTGTTGGGACCTCATGAGCAATAATGGGCCTATGTATAAAGATGATGTGAATTCAGACAGTTGTGATTCCCGCTGGAGGGTTCTATATCCACAGAATTTACCAGTTAGGCAAAAATAGTGAACAAACAGCAAATATTTGGCAGATATACGTATCAAATACTACATTGTTTATACTAAAGTGTATATCAATATTGCAGATCTACAAGCACTTGATATGCAATATGGGGTCTGTTTACTGGAATGAGCTGCAATGATTACATTTTCTAAAAATGTTCCCTATTTTTACCAGTTAGGCAAAAATAGGGAACAAACAGCAAATGATTGGCATATATACGTATCAAATTTTACATTTTGTATAGGAAAGTGTCTATCAATATTTCAGATCTACAAGCACTTGATATGCAATATGGGGTCTGTTTACTGGAATAAACTGTAATGATTAAATTAATACTTAAAGTGTATGTGAACCGTAATATTGAACTTCTCTTATTTGCTTTTTTTTTTTTTTTTTTTCACTTGTTAAGTATAGCATTTAAAGTGTTTTAAGAGACCTGTATCGTGTGCCACTCAGGCTCATTGAAGGGAATGGATGTGGGGTCACAGAGTCATCTTCCTTCATTGAAAGTGTTTTATTGATACTTGCAGTGTGTTTTAAGGGATGACACATATGGAAATGTGTATGTATTTCATATATGTATTAAATATGTTTTTTTTGCCTTGACATATGCTTTAACAATGAATAGTGATGAGCATATTTGACCAACTTTCTCCAAACTATGGTTGATTCACTCAATCAGACTGGCATTCTGGCCCAAAGACAAAGTGGCAGCCCCCTCCCACCCCCTCCTTCACACACCCCAGGAAGCATGTGGGAACCAATAGGAAGCCCATATATGAACCTGGAAGGAAGTCGTATATTTCCTTTTTGGGTAATGATGACACAATGGGGCATCCCTAACTTTCCTATTACTTGCTCACCTCAATTAATCCATCTACAACAAGAAATAATAAACTATTAAATGAACATACAACTAATCACAGTAGATCATTTTACATGATTAGCTTGTATTATAGTATAACTATTTATATATTTAAGGATATTTGTGATTTTTGTGACAACTGAATTTGATTTATTAAAGTTTGAGCTAATTGAATATCTGTTTACAGGTCTGGCTGACCTTTTGAAAATCATATCATTTAGAAATCAGGTCATGAATGGCATAATCTTTATAGATTGAACAAATCTATATGCATATTTAATACAAATATTTAAGTTTTTTTTTTTTTTTTTTTTTTTTAATAATTAGCCTATCACTTTTTTTTAATTATTCCTGAAAAAAATATTATGAATGATAATTTTACATTTTTTCTGCTTTTTCTCATATAATTTTTTTTCTATTTGCCACATGCAGTCAGGTTAATATATAGGTACCTGTTTAGAGGCAAATTTCTAGGGTTCTATTGCCCTATCTATAATACCTGTCACATTATTTTTTCCTGTCTCCATTGGGGAGATTTTCTTTTACTTCCTTTCTCAGAGACACAACAGGAAGATCTCTTTACATTTCTATTCTAGACAGATGTCCCCATTGAAAGATTCACCCTGACCCTTTGTTCTGGTGACTGCTCTAACATTTTGGATTTCTCCTCGCTTTCTGTCTCAATGACAGAGGTGATCAGGACAAACAGAGGGGTGAATTGCCCCAATCGGAACATAGACAGCAAAACTTGACAAAGAGTCTAACGCTTCCCCGTTATATCCAAAACTAAAAAATAATTAAGTTTTGCCTTTGTATGCACCTTAACTGAAAGGAAATTTACAGAGAAACCTAGATGTCAAATCTGCAAAATATGACTCAACCTATTCTAAAAACATCCCATGAGATTTATTTTTGTATTCACTGACAGGGTTGTTTTTTTTTTTTTTTTAAATCGACCAGGGGGTCATGTTATGTGGGCAGTATAAATTGAAAGTGTTTAGCAGATTCTTCTGTAATAATAGCATACATAAATTTATGAAAAAAATACAAGGACGTGTTCCTTTAAAGTAAGCTTGCCTGAAACCATCAATAAAAAAATATGCCTGGAAGTTTAAGCCCATAATTCCGCCGTTTCTGTAATGCCGCCTCTTGAAATTTATGAAGACCCATCTGTCACTGTGAGTTTTTGGAGTAAAAATCAATAGAATTTACAAGGGCAGAGCATATGCAGTATGTTGTATGCAGATGTTGTCAAGTAAAGGCAGCCATTCTACGAATCTAATTACTAACACGTTTTCATGTCAACGGCAAGTCAAGAATTACAAAATTACCGTTTCAGATCTGCGAAGATGTGCAGTGGGAACTGGCTGCTTGCAAATGAGACCTGCCTGTGATTGCATTAGGCCAATGTAGGCATGCTAATAGTGGCTGTGACACAGGCCTGGATGAACGATGCTTCTGCTCATTGAGCATAGCAGTGTTCCGTGGGGAATCTACGTCCTACAAGAGTTAAAGTTGTACGGTGTTGGAGATGTCTGGTCCCTGTCCTTTTTTCTGCACATCCAGACACTCAGTTATTAGTATCTTCTCCTTGAGTGTGCAAGATTTTATTGAATTCCAGGAGCATGTGATATAATTTATGATGTTAGATTGTAAAGGGAAAAGCCTTTCTGTTTTTGGTAGTTGATGTAGAGTCTAACCCAGCCTTTTTCAACAAGGGTGCCCAGTCACCCTGGGGAAGGGTGCCTTCAGGTTTCTTCAGGGGCACCTTGGCAAAATGTCTAAAAATTGCCCAAAAATTGTACAAAAGCCTGTGTGTGGATGAAGCCTATCTTTTAGGTACACAAAATGACAGGTTTTCTTTGTGAACCATCACAATCTTCCAGCCGCCAGCTTTCTAACAACCAATGATATGGTTGATAAGGACATTAGGCAATTGCACAGCATCCTTGTTTGTCCCACTCCCACCCTTCTACGTAAGCACTGTGGTCACATTAGCTGAGTGAGGAACAGAAACTGAAGGAGAAGAGAAACATTGGAATACTAGTCAGTACCAGTGTGCAAAGCTGTATTTGCTTTGGAAGAAAAAAACGCCTCTGATGTTGGGTGTCCTACATATGTGGATGTTGCTGCCTTATATAAAACTACCGTATTTATCAGCATATAACACGCACTTTTTTCCCCTTAAAATCAGGGGGAAATCGTGGGTGTGTGTTATATGCCGATCCCCCGCCGATTGTGAGCTTCTCGGCAGCTCTCGGACATTTTCTGCGGCTTTCGGCCACTGCATTGCAATCCCAGGGCGTCCATGCGATCTGCTGCAGGTGTTAGATGAACGGCATCCCGAAACAGATCGCAGAAAGCCGCCGAAAACAGTTGAAAGACGTCGAAAACAGCCTAAAGCCGCCGAGAGCTACCGAGCGCCGCCGAGATACACAGGACATCCGCTCTGTATCTCAGCGGCTTAAATTTTAGACGGCAAGGCTGCACTGCAAGCCTGCAACGACACTGACCAGGCTGCAATGCAAGGCTGCAAATGACACTGACAAGGCTGCAGATGGACACTGATAAGGCTGCATTGATGTGCATTTAAATGTAAGTCTTTTTCCTTAAACTTCCCTCCTAAACTTGGGGTGCGAGTTATACACTGGCGCGTGTTAAACGCCGTTAAATACGATATTCATTTAGTTTTTTACATTTTAGAAAAGGATGCCTCAAAGTGGGGCATAATTTTAAAGGGCGCTTTGACTGAAAAAAGGTTGAGAAATACTGGTCTAACTCCAGAATCTTTCTTACACCTCTTTGTTATTGAGGCCTTTGTGTTTTAGTTCCTGGGTCTGCACACCTCCAGTGACCATATTGATAGAATTCCACTATCCCAGTTGAATTTGTCATGTACTTTATATCATACAGAATGCAACAGGAGGAGCTGGAAGACACAAAGGTGAGCGGGAACACCCAAAGCTCCCAGCAGTCAGAGGTTGCAAGTAGATCTCAGTGTTGGAGGAAACAAGACATATAAGAAGCCTCAGGTAGACTCAGCTCACCAGGCAGCACTTATAATGTCACTCTTGGATGGAATGATCCCTAAAACCCCACCCAGAGACGGTTTGTGTTAGTTGCCATCAGGATAGAAAATTATGGGGAACATTCTAATGGAAACAGACAAGGACACAAACACATTCTGGTAGAGTGAGGAAGGGCTAGGCCTAGCCTGTGGTTTCAAGTCCCAGTGACAATTGCACCCCTCATTTCTTGCATGGGCATCACAGGGACAGGGAAAGGGAGGAAAATCTCCCCAAATGGGGTCATGGACATAAAGGAAAACTTGAAAGAGATGTTTAAGTCTTTCCTACACTAACAAAAATGACTACCATTTGACTTTAAATAATCCAGGGTGAGCTTGACTTTACATCAAGGTAGAAAGAAGTTTGGGATGCTTTGCAAAGGAATTTCAGCAAATCACAGTTGAACCTAAAAGAGATTCCCCACCCCTACACCTCGGCCCAAGGAAGTTGCTCAGAGGAAGCCTTGTCTTCATTGAAAGAAATACAAGACTTCTCCTGAGGCTGGGTTCACACTGATACTACATACGTCATACATACGACTGTCATCCTACTTTGATCTGCAACATCAGTCCTACATCGGTCCTACATCCATCTGACTTGAATGAACAGGATACTACTTTGACAAGACTTTGTGTTAGTCTGACTTGTCCTTTGACCAATCAAAACAATCCCAGTGTGACATAAATTCCTTTTACTGCTGCTGTAATCATCATGTCAAATGTCAGAAGTCGGATGGTTAGGACAAGGATCCTACTTTGATCCAACTCTAGTGATATTCATTGGAATGAAGTAGGATCAAAGTCGGACCAAAGAAGTGCAGGGAGAATTTTCAAAGTCGGACCGACTTGTGTCGAACCAGTCAAGACGGCTCTCATAGGGAAACATTGATTTTCACACGTCATGTGACATGAGCTCCCAATGTCGAAGCGTTTATCGTATAAGTGTGAACCCAGGCTTAATGGCCGTAAAAGGGAAGTCTCTGGTACTGCTGCCGGAAAACATTGTTGCCTACAGTATGTAGCACAAACTACTACATTATATTACAGTCTAAGCAGCAGCTGATCTGTTCTGGCATGCAAATAATTAGTTTGGTCCAAGCTGGCCCAAACTAATTATTTACAATGTCAGGAAACCTAGAATTCTCTATCTCCAGCTGAAAAAAGAGAGAGGGGTTAGGACCTCTTTTTTTTTCCCCCCTCACTTTTTGTCCTGATGACTCAAGAACAAGAAAGGAAAGAATGTTGGTGTCACCAAGAATGGAAGACACAGAGGGGAAAATAAAGCAACAGGTATCCTATGCCTTCTCCACTCTGTATAAAGATGCTTTTGTTGCTATATCATCCAAACCATAAAACTAACTGCCTGGAGTTTGCATGCTCTCCTTGAGCCTGCGTAGGTTTCTTCCGGGAACACTGGTTTCCTCCTACATTCCAAAGACATGCTGGTAGGTTAATTGGCTCCTGTCTAAACTGTCCCTAGTATATGTATATATATGTATAGTATATGTAGATCCTTGAGGGTAGAGGCTGATGCGCATGTGCAATAATATGTGCAGCGCTGCGTACATTGACGGCGCTATATAAGTACCTGAAATAAATAAAAAATAATAAAAATCTCTGTCCCCGATCAAAGGTATATTCTATTAATTTCTGTTTTTGTGTCACCCCTTCTATTTAAAGCTAAAAAAAACCTGTTGGCTTGAGTTCAGCTCTTTCCTTAATTTTATGAGCAAGATCTACATGATAATGTTGTTTATAAAAAAGGGAGGGCTTGGGCCATGAAAGGATTAAATTGTACATCATACAGAAATAAATATCTCGAGTGTACACAAGTCATGTTATTTTTATATGCAGTCATTGAGTGCATAGATCTTCCTTAGTAACAGACAGAATATAGAATATCGCTGTTTGTGCTACATATAGGCTCTCACTCATGGAAGGGGCACATAGGTTCCAGTGAAACGGCATTAAATTTTAATCACAGACCTATATGTATTGATCAAAATATACTTCCTCTTAGCTGGAGAGACGAGAATCTTGATGAAGATCTATCAGTTCCAAGAATCTGCGTCTCATCGAGTGCAGCAAATGACAAGGGGGTCCTCTAGACCAAACCATTCACTGCCAGAGGGGATAAGCAGAAGTAAGATATTGTGTTCCTAATGTAAACTATAAATTCCACTGCTTCTGTGCCGTCAAGATTAGATTCCTTCAACATTTAGAGTTTAGCAGCAATTTTCCTCCATACCTGGAAATGTAATTTACCGCTAAAGGAAGTGGGCGCACCAAAGCAATATTCATTTAATGACTGATGGCAGTTAAAGCGGTTCTGCACACACTTATTTATTTAATTTTTTTCTCATGTTAAAATTATTATGAGTCTAACAATAAACTCACTTGTTAGGTGTCCGTCCGGTATCCATGTCCGTTTTTTCAGAAAAATCTGCACTTTTAAAATCAAAACAACAGCATTGTCATTTTGCTTGTGGGCATTTGAAGCCCACAAGCAGTCACTTCCTTGTTCCCTTTCGTTATGGGAACCAGCATGCCTCGCTGGTTCCCGCGCATGCACACGGGTAACAGTGCCGAGCTGTGTAAACACCTCACGTCCTTAAAATCTCGCAAGGCTTTTGGTCAGATGTCCGCAAATCTCGCGAGATTTCGGGTCGGATGTCCGCAAATCTCGCGAGATTTCGGGTCGGATGTCCACAAATCTCGCGAGATTTGACTCCTGGGATGAATGATACCAGATCCAAGGAGACAGTGCGGCACTCAAAGGAAATGACGAGTATCCCCGCACAGACCCCGCCCACAGCCGCAGACACAGATGGATGAGTGGAGAGACCGGGCTGTAATTAAAAGGTAACACAAAAAAAAAAACGGCCTTTTACCACTATTTAGATGCTATGTAATAGAATGACCCAGGAGCGGACTGAAAACTCATGGGGCCCCCGGGCAGTAGGAGATTATGGGGCCCCCAGGCAATCAGAGATTATGGGGCCACACAGTATACACACACACAGTATACAATCACACAGTATACACATACATGTACACACAGTATACACAGACATGTTTCTATTGGCTGAGAAGGTACTGGAGAGGTGGGGCAGCTATAATCTCTGGATTTTTAGACCAAAAGGATGTCGGTAAGGGACATTTCAGAAACAGATGTAAAAAAAACACAGATTTTTTTACATACTGTCCCTGAATTTACTTAGGCTGGCAACCCTGATGGGACCCCCTAGTGACCCGGGGCCCTCGGGCAGTGCCCGAGTGGTCGAATGGTCAGTCCGCCCTTGGAATGACCTAATGTTACATTATTGTGTGCAGAACCGCTTTAATAACATTTTAAGAATTCTCAATTTAAATGTAGCATTTGGATTGCTAAATAAAAACACTTACCTGTGAAAGCTGTGCAGGGGATATAAAAAATAACTGTCCCTGGAATTCATAGAGTCACAAAATTCTGGTATCAGCCCCGGTTCACATATATGCAGTGCGGGAAACGCAGCGATCGGTGTCAATGTTAAATTAATAACACCCCAACACAAGTGGCAAAACACAGTGTGATTGCAAGAATCGTATCACGTGGGTGTGAACACCCGTGAGATCTGATTCCAGTGCAGCAAAATAACAGATGCCTGCACCTTTTTGGCACAGTGCAAATTAAGCCCATACAAAATGAAAAGGCTCAAATCGCAATGCAAGGAATTGCATGTGATTTGAATAGGAATGCGGTCCTATTCTTAGCCGGATCACATGCAGTGTCCTGCACCGCACAAGTGTGAACCCAGGCTCAGTCTGTGTCACAGATGACAAAACTAGTGACAGATGTATGTACCTATGAGAAACACATACATTAATCTGTCTCTTGAAGGAGGGTGGCATTGAGACCAGAGTGTTGATACTCTTTGGAGCAACCAGTGACGCATCTCTGGCCCTGCCCTGCTCAGCTGCCAATCAAAAGATTTCCTGGTCCACAGGTGAATGCAATTAAAGGAGTGGGGATGCTGGCTAATGTCATTGACCAACTATGGCCATCCTTACCATTTCACATCCACCTGTCAGCTGGGGAATCTCCTCCTCCAAGGAGTAGCCTCAGCCTACATGTCTCCACCATGCCACACACCCTGATGCATTTTCTCCCACACATGAGGGCTTAGTCATCCATAACTCCCAACTTTATGAGATGGGAACAAGGGACACCTATTAGAAAAACTATGTAGGCATAGGACACACCCTCTACCACACCCCCTTAGAGGAAAAATATACAAACAAAAAAGATTAGTTAAACCCACAAGTGCTTTTTTTACCACTGTTTTTACTTTATATTGTCTATTGACATTTACAAATGTAGCAATTTAGAAATTGGATGAAAGGTTTAGCACTGGGAAACACTTTTTGAAAGATAAAAAAGTACATTTTATATACAACTATATAGATCAGACCAAAATGAGGGACAAATGAGGAGGGATGAGGGACAGAGGGACTTTGTTCCAAATCAGGGACAGTCCCTCGAAATCAGGGACAGTTGGGAGCTATGGTCATCCTACGGTGGGATGAAATGCAGCACGGTGGGGTGGAGACATGTAGGCTGAGGCTGCTCTTTACCATTTGTTCACCTTGGATGGTCAGGAGTATCAGCAATACTTTCCTCTTTACGTTTACTAGCCGTTTGGATTGATATCAGGATAAGTCTGCACTTAATGCTCTAGGACACAGGGATATACGTTCACCTCTACTTTGAGTGGTGCCAAAAGTAATATAACAGGTCACATGGGGAATATCCAAGTTGACAGCTGAATGGGGGTGGCTATGATTCCAGCGACTGCTAGCAACCAAGAAGCCCAGTGCTCAGATGGCTGAACCATGTTGGGGGGTGGTGAGAGGAGAGGTGTCCACAAGCAGGGAGTGCAGTGCTAGATCGTGGGGCCACAGAACAGGGGGAATTAGAGTGCACAGAGTGGTGGAGAGATAGCCTGGGGGGATCAAAAGCACAGCCTGTAATCATAAGACGCAGATAAGGCACATTGTGAGGTGGCACAGCACTAGCCTGTATCTACAGACAGAGTGCATTTTGGTGTCATGCACGTCCTCCTGCAAGGAAGTCCAATTTTGGATTTTGGTGCATCTGCATCTACTTCCATAGGCTGGCAACTTCGAGCTGGGGTGGAAGCAGACATCAAAACAAATGCCCCTGAACATGAGTCCTTGCCTATTTATGAGTGCCAGCCCTTGTTTGAACAAGGCCTAAACTAGAATCATGCATTCTTAGGCTGGTGTCAGATGGACAATTCGGCTTCTATAGGCAAATCGCCACCAGTAGGATCACCAAAGAGGCCGATTGCCTTTCCCTATGGAGTTACTCTCCCCTTCATCTGCTTTGTCGCTGACTCGAATGCTGTATTTCTACTGCTAGTGATGGGAATGACATCTCACTGCCTTGACTACAGAAGGAGAACTTCCATAGGAACAAACAGGTCTCTATGCAATCCTGTTGTTGAAGTCGCCAACAGAATAGCCGCCCATCTTACATCAGCCTTAGTGTTGTCCTAATGTGTAATAGTTTTGTTAACAGAAGAAGTTCCATTTAAAAGAAACATGAACAAATGCTGCCTTTGAACTGGAGGCAATTTGAAGAAGTAGTTCATGCTCTCAGTATATCTATCTTATTGTTTCAACAGAAAATGATTATGCTATCAGTCAATATTAACGTGACAGCGACAGCCTATTAAAAATCAAGCAGAGAGAGCAACCGCAAACACACAGCTGCTTCTCCAACAATAGAACAGTAAAAGCCAGTGGATTTTTACCAAGATATTATTTAAACAAACGCCATGAACCAGAATATATTCTGGAAAATATAAGTGTTAAAATGGACATTTTACATACTGTTAGAAACACATTACAAAAATACATTTTCTTGTAACCAGTTGAAGTATGTGTAAACTCTCAACCCAAAAGAGAAATGAAAGGCAAAACATTTGTGTGTACATAAAAAAAAAACAATATAAATACTCCTTTTTTGTGATCACATGATTTTTACTGTCATCTGCATAAGGAGCTCAGAGCGCAGGGAGGAGGAACATCAGCCCACCAATCGTTCCAGTAAATGGCTGTTGCCCCGGGGGGACATGTCAGGACAAGTCTGATCATTGGAGGAAAGCAAGCCGAGTTCTCAGCACAGCTAGAAAACTGACCATGCTGTGCGTTCTTACCTAGTGTGGTCAGATTTTAATAGGAAAACAGAGGGACTGACAGGAACCGCAAGGATTTCACACAAAGGAAGCAATACAAAGAGAACACAACTCACTCATCAGTATCCTTATGGACCTTGCTTTCTGCACTGGTCCAAATCATTTGGTGGAGGGGGGAATTATGGTTTGGGGTTGTTTTTCAGGGGTTGGGCTTGGCCCCTTGGTTCCAGTGAAGGGAACTCTTAAGGTGTCAGCATACCAAGACATTTTGGACAATTTCATACTCCAAACTTTGTGGGAACAGTTTGGATGACCCCCTTTTGTTCCAACATGACTGCCCACCAGTGCACAAAGCAAGGTCCATAAAGACATGGATGAGCGAGTTTGGGGTGGAGTAACTTGACTAGTACAGGCTTTGGCTGTACTTCTCCTTTAAATATTAAATTTTAATAGAGATGTATACACCAGACCAGAAAGAGGGGCTATTGAGAAGGACTGAGAGACAGAGGGATTTGGCTCCCAAACAGGAACAGTCCCTCCAACCGAACTTTGTGAAGCTTTGTCTTTGAAGGTGTCACTTTCAGAGTTGAAGATCTGTGATGGAAGCTGTTGCGTTTTCATCGTAGGACAGGACAACTTGAAAGTACTGGATCCACAGGAAGCATCAGCACATCATCACATAGCAGTAAAACGTCAGCTTTATTCAGTACAGCAGCAAAGGTTAACGCGTTTCAGCAAAAACGGCCTTACTTATGACAGACCCTTATTACGCAAAGGTGGCATACACACTCATCATGTGCATAGTAATGAAGGTCAGTCACGAGTAATGTGTCAGGGCTCAGCCCTTCCTTTTCTGAGCTGGCCGCTCAGCTGTCGGCTAATTGCCAGCTCCCATCTCTCTCCATAGTTACTCAGCTGTTGATATCCTGCTGGTCAGTCCTGCCTACTTAAGCCATCCAGTCCAGAGGGTCTCTGCCTTCGCCTTGGTCAACATCACAAGAAACCTCTCCTGCGTTCCTGTTTAAAGACTGGCTTTGCTGACATCCCTTCTAGCTCCAGATCCTGCTTGCTGTTCCACTACATTGATCCCCTGACTTCTGGCTTGGCTGACTATCCGTTACGGTTACTGAACTTTGGCTATGTTTTGACTACGTTTGTTCTTTTTACTTTTATTATTAAACAAGTGTGATTTTACTGTACTTCTATCTCGGTCTGATTTCATGGTTTCTGACATAATGCCATTTAGGCTGAAACACGTTGACCGATGCTGGCTGTATTTTACTGCTCTACCGAATAAAGATGACGTTTTACTGCTACAGTATGTGCCAACTCTTCCTGTGAATCCAGTACTTTTGAGGCTTCAGCAACCTGTGTGAGCACTGGTATTTCAGCCGGGGAAGATTTTTTGGGGAGGTAGGAGCATTGCATTATTTTTTCTACAGAACACCTTCTCCTCTCCTATAAGGTGAATTGTTCTGTAGTCCTCAGAGATAGCTGGGAACAATGGTAACTGATAACAGTAAGCATAGGTGTAGTATATTATATCTAAATATATATATATGTATACATATATATATATTATATATATACATATTTATTATATGTAGTGTTTTTATTTAGGCATTCTAAAGACAAGTTTATTCTAGGCAGGCCGCTTTGGTAGCCGTTATCTAATTGCGCATATTAAAAGAGGGTTTGTTGGTCAAAGGACAAATGGCCAGACCAGACTTACTCCACATATGAAAGGGAACAGATAATGATTATCTTAATCTAATCAGTATTCACACATGTCAAAGGAGGAATATGCAAGAATGTAAATTGGGGCAGCTTTATAATTACAACTATTCACAGCGTGGGGTTGTCTCCGGTCACTCTGAAAGACCGGGGCAGATCAAAGCATTTAATGGAAACGCCCAATCAAATTGCTCAGACATTCAGTGTGTGTGGGGGATATAACAGGACGTTCAATCTGTTTAGAAGTGTGTGTTCTTACGAAGGCACCCAAGAGTCACATGTCTCCATGGGACTCTAAATGTTTACTAGCACTGTCGTGATATGAACTCTGTTGGATTTTTGTCATCTGTAAGACTGTTCTGTTTTGGAAGTCAATAAAATCTCTCTCTGGGAGAATCGGGTTTTGCTGCGGAGACAATACTTTTAATAACTATATTCCATCTACGAGGAACGACGATTATATTAGATCACTACAATAGGCAGAACACACAAAATGCTCATAAGATTTCCGTCAGGTTTTACAGCATGTTAGTTCCAGGCAGTGATCCTCCAAGTCAGGGGTCTTCAAACTACGGCCCTCCAGTTGTTCTGGAACTACAATTCCCATCATGCCTAGTCATGTCCGTGAATGTCAGAGTTTTACAATGCCTCATGGGATGTGTAGTGTAATGTCTCAGGCAGTGAGCTAGTAGTGTTTTTTGTAGAGGATCACAACTTCAGACTTATATACATACTATGTAGTTAAGTGGTTACACCTTATGGCAAATTACAGATAAAGGAACGAAGGTATGTTGAAGGATTAGTTTGTGTTTATTTAGAGAGTTTATATACAGCCATAACTTAGGTATCAGGAGGGTCAGCAAGGCATTAGCAGTTCAGAAATACAAAGTTTATGCAGTTCAGGTATCCTTGCAGTGAGTTGCGTTATGCTGATGAGGACACTCCGTAGCTCTGGAGAGATGGTGGTGAAGCGTTCATTGGCCCAAAACGAAGAGTAGTAAGTGGGGGCTCTGTCCGGCCCAATCAAAGAGGATGAAGTGGGGCTCTGTCCGGCCCAAATGAAGAGGAACAAGTGGGGCTCTGTCCGGCTCAAAAAAAGAGGAGGAAGTGGGGCTCTGTCCGGCCCAAACGAAGAGGATGAAGTGGGGCTCTGTCCGGCTCAAACGAAGAGGAGGAAGTGGGGCTCTATTCGGCCCAAACCAAGAGAATGACGTGGGGCTCTGTCTGGCCCAAACAAAGAGGATGAAGTGGGGCTCTGTCCGGCCCAAACAAAGAGGATGAAGTGGGGCTCTATCGGGCCCAAACGAAGAGGATGAAGTGGGGCTCTGTCCAGCCCAAACGAAGAGGATAAAGTGGGGCTCTGTCTGACCCAAATTTGGAGAAGTAAGCAGAGACATGCGGCTAGTGCACTAGGCCTGGTAACAGGTTCCTAGCATGAACGATGAGTCATTGGCGGCAGCTGTTTAAATAGGAACAAGAGGAGGTATCAGGTAATGTGGCTGAGACCGCATCAATGTGCTGAGGGGATAGCGGAGAAGACTGAGCCCCCAGTGGATGAATCAGACATTACATGTAGTTCCGCAACAGCTGGAGGGCCATAGTTTGGTGATCCCTGCTCTAAGTAGTGAATCAAGCATCAGGATGACAGACCTGTAGCCTACACCTTCAAAAGCAAGTCAGGAAAGTACACATGTAAATATATCTATTCTGACAGTTTTGCTTTCATTTAAGACATTCATTAAACATAATTACTTTTTTTTTTTTTTTAATGTAACTCTTGGAACTGTTGTCTGTTCTCCAAGCAAAGCATCATGGGAGTTACTGCAGCAAGCGTCTGAGTGCTTGGCAAAAGTATCATCTGGATTCTGCATATTACTCTCCATTTGCTGGCAGTGAAAATATTAAGAATTATTGTCGCCATCTAAGAATGATGCTCTAATATTCTAAAATAAATTTGCTTTATGGCGTTGTTAAATGAAATTTTATCTAGTGCTGCTAGTTCACTTGCTGAATTTATTTAGCAGGCTTTGACAACACTATCATAGCAGTTACATATTTTTCAAGGGAGGTAAAAAAAAAAAAAAGAAGAAAAACCTGGAGCGCCAGGCTCCCTTCTACCTGATGTCACTGGGATCTGAGTAAATATTCCTTAAAAGTGAATAAAATTTTATTTCACTTTAACAAGAGAATATAAAAGTGAAAAAAGGTCAGGGTAGTAATAGACTAATCTCAATTATCAGGGCAGCCTGTGAAACCCTCAACTCCCACCTAATCTCATTGGGTGCACATGCAGTGCTCCGTGCGATTTCCTACACGGCCAAATGAAATTATAAAGCAGTGTTAAATTTATTAATCATTTAATTAGCTAAATGTTCCTGCAACAACTCGAGAGATGAATGGCGTGTCATTTTCTAATGCAATTTGCCTTGCAGCCAGGCTGGGTCAGAAAGGAGGCTACTGGCATAGAGAAAGATGTCTTTTTATTATTTTTATTTTTTTTTAAAGAAAAATATAGATTTTTTAAAAATTTTCTTTAGCATTATAAAACATAGAGTTTTCAAGCAGACATTAAATAATAGCAATTCTACATCGATTTATACTATTTTACCTTATGGATTGTTTATTGCAGAAATGCATGGAAAGAGATTCAAGCTTGAGTAGCTTTTCTAAAAACGTTTTTAGAAAGTGGAAAATTCCTTTAAAATGTATATATATATTTTTAACAATTAACTTCTCTTATTTGCTTCTTTTTGGCCTGCTAAATATACCATGGAAAGTATTTAATTATATCTGTGCTATAAGCGCAAAAATAAAAAATATTGATCCTGTCTTGACTTATCTTGAACTACGGATCAATTAGCACTTACATTGTGGATGTGAGAAGAAGGGATGTGATTTAGTGGTTTAACAAAGACAACTGGGCATGGCTGACACCACTCAGTCCACAAAAATGCTGTATGTTAGGAGCTGAGTGCATTTCTGGCAGGTCAATAGGTACACACAGGGTCTTTAAAGGGATAAACCATGGAGAAATGTGTATGCATTGTGGAAATGTACTGCATATTTTTTGGCCTGATATACAATTGAAGGTTTGAATGAATGTTGTGATTATAGCAGCAAAGATAATTGACAGCTTTGTAAGTAATTTTTTTTTAAATCTTTTTAAAATGCATTTGATGCTTTTGTACATAATGCAGCCAAGAATACACTATTTAACCAAAAGTATTGAGACTTCTGCCTTTACATGCACATGAACTTGACTGGCATCCCAGTCTTAGTCCGTAGAGTTCAATATTGAGTTGGCCCACCCTTTGCAGCTATAACAGCTTCAACTCTTCTGGGAAGGCTGTCTACAAGGTTTAGGAGTGTGTCTATGCGAATGTTTGAGCATTCTTACAGAAGTGCATTTGTGAGGTCAGGTACTGATGTTGGACGAGAAAGCCTGGCTCGCAGTCTCTGCTCTAATTCATCCCAAAGGTTTGAGGTCAGGACTCTGTGTAGGCCAGTCAAGTTCCTCCACCCCAAACTCGCCCATCCATGTCTTTATGGACCTTGCTTTGTGCACTGGTCCAAATCATTTGGTGGAGGGGGGATTAAGGTTTGGGGTTGTTTTTCAGGGGTTAGGTTTGGCCCCTTAGTTCTAGTGAAGGGAACTCTTAAGGCTTCAGCATACCAAGACATTTTGGACAATTTCATGCTCCCAACTTTGTGGGAACAGTTTGGGGATGGCCCCTTCCTGTTCCAACATGACTGCTTACCAGGTCTATAAAGACATGAATGAGCGAGTTTGGGGGTGGAGGAACTTGACTGGCCTACACAGAGTCTTTACCTCAACCCGATAGAACACCTTTGGGATGAATTCGAGCAGAGGCTGCGAGCCAGGCCTTCTTGTCCACAACAGTGCCTGACCTCACAAATGTGCTTCTAGAAGAATGGTCAAAGACACACTCCTAAACACACTCCTAAACCTTGTGGACAGCCTTCCCAGAAGAGTTGAAGCTGTTATAGCTGCAAAGGGTGGGCCTACTTAATATTGAATCCTACAGACTAAGACTGGGATGCCATTAAAGTTCATGTGCGTGTAAAGGCAGGTGTCCCAATACTGTTGGTAATATAGTGTATCTCTACTAAAAAATGTAGGGTATGATCTTTAGTCAGGCAATAACTCCTGAGGTGCATCACTAGAAAGTCTAACTTTCTGACTTTGGCCACCTCCAGGTTCTTGCAGACATGGGGAAACAATATATTATTGAACAATAAATGTATAAGTGTTATTCAGAAAATAATAATGGTACCACTTGACATGATACTCCCTTTGGTGGGAGGACAACTCCAACTGAATCAACCTTGCAAAGTTTGTTGCCCATGATTTCCTTAGGAAATGTGGCCAGTGTTCAAGATTTAGCACCACATTGGTGTAGCAATCACTATGCAGCTATAAAAGACTATATTATAACCAGTATCCTTCAAAATGCCACTTTTGGGAGCAATGTTGTGTCTTTTAGAAGACTTTGCCTGCCACTACAAGGATAAGAAGAACCTAAGAGCTTATAATGTACCCTGGGAAGGCTGTGCAAGGGAAATTAGCAACAATGCATTCCATATCTTTTCTCAATTTTTATAGAGTCAGGTGGGATTTACTAAAACCTATTTACTAAATAGGTAGCATTTAAATTTACATAAAATTAAATTTAAATTTAATTTAATTTAAAGCAGACCCTAAAAAATTGATATCCTTCTTATACAATCACCTACTTACTCCCAGAGCGACAGCCCACGCATACCAACTAAAGACTAAATGGGAAGCAGATCTTGGGGAGATTGAGGAGGAGCAATGGGGGGAAATATTAGAAACATTCAAGAAAGTATCACCTAAACTGTCAGACCAACTTACTCACCTTTACATCCTCCATAAGTCTTATATCACTCCCGCTCGCCTGTCCAAATACAAACCAGATGCTGACCCGACATGCCCCAGATGTGGCGATACCAATAGCACCTTCTACCACCTTATATGGTCTTGCCCACCCATTCAACAATATTGGTCACAGGTTATCAAATTCGTTCATGACCATATGGGATCCCCCCTAACACTATGCCCACGTCAGTGTATACTTGGCCTCCTCCCCCTACCTGAGGAAGAAAAATATCTTACAATATTCTTACAAGAAACTCTCTTCCCAGCCAGAATGCAAATAGCCCAATTATGGCTCAGACCCACCTCTCCCACTATCCAGCAGTGGAAGAGGGCTGTGAATCTCACGCTTCCCTATAAAAAAAAGTCCTCTACTCTCATTGAGGATGTCCAGGCAAATTTAAGAAAATTTGGGAAGGATGGGTAGAAGACTCCTTGTGCAGATTTATTTTTATTTATTTATTACAGGATTTATATAGCGCCAACAGTTTACGCAGAGCTTTACAATATAAAAGGGAGACAAAACAGTTATAATACAATAAAATACAAGAGGATTAAGGGGGCCCTGCTCAGAAGAGCTTACAATCTAATAGGGTGGGGGAGGTGGTACAAAAGGTTGTAACTGTGGGGAATGAGCTGATGGAAGTGGTAAAAGATTAGTTGGAGACGTGATAGGCTTCCCTGAAGAGATGAGTTTTCAGGGATCGCTTGAAGGTGGCTAGAGTAGGGTATGGCCGGACAGGTTGAGGCAGCGAGTTCCAGAGGATGGGAGAGGCTCTGGAGAAATCCTGGAGACGAGCATGGGAGGAGGAAACAAGAGAGCTTGACAGTAGGAGGTCTTGAGAAGAGCGGAGAGGACGGTTTGGGATATGTTTGGAGACAAGATTGGTGATGTAGCTCGGGGCAGAGTTGTGGATGGCTTTGTAAGTTGTGGTTAGTATTTTGAATTTAATTCGCTGGGTGATTGGGAGCCAGTGTAGGGATTGGAGGAGAGGGTTGGCAGACACTGAACGGTTGGTAAGGTGGATAAGTCTGGCAGCAGCATTCATGATAGACTGAAGAGGGGATAGCCTATGGAGAGGCAGGCCAATGAGAAGGGAGTTGCAATAGTCAAGGCGAGAGATAACGAGGGAGTGAATGAGGAGCTTGGTGGTTTCATTTGTCAAAAAGGGGCGAATTTTAGAGATGTTACGGAGGTGAAGTCTACAAACTTTTGACAGCGATTGGACTTGAGGCTGAAATGACAAGTCCGAGTCTAGGATTACACTGAGTACCCTGGCGTGAGGGGAGGGACTGATGGTTGCATTGTTGATTTTGATGGAAAAGTCATGGAGGGGGGCACGGGCGGGGGGGGGAATATTAATAGCTCCGTTTTAGAGAGATTTAATTTAAGGAAGTGGTGCGACACCCATGCTGAGATGTCAGTTAGTAAGTTAGTAATGCGAGAGGAGACTGAAGGAGTGAGGTGAGGAGTAGACAGATAGATTTAATGCCAATTGTTCCTTAAAGCTAGATGGTAAGACTAACTTGCAAACGCCTCTATTGTTTATGACAATATGGATCACGTACACCTATGTCTTCGCTCCAAGAAAGCAATACTGGAAATACTCTAGATGCTACAACGTTTTGTCAGACATACCCTGTATATTTTATGCTCGTTGCACCCTATATTTAGTGTGAAATATCCTGTATTGACTTTAATGCTCAATAAACTTTTATTTTGATTTAAAAAAATAAATAAAATTTAAAGCATTTAAATTTACTAGCATTTAACCACTTACCCCCTTCCTAACCAGACCAATTTTCAGCTTTCGGTGCTCTCACACTTTGAATGATAATTACTCAGTCATGCAACTCTGTACCCAAAAACATTTTTTGTCCTTTTTTTTCACACAAATAGAGCTTTCTTTTGGTGGTATTAAATCACTGCTGTTTTTTTTTATTTTTTGCGCTATGAATCAAAAAATTCAGAAAATTCAGTAATAAAAATAATTCTTTGTTTCTATTAAAATTGTAGCGCTGTGGGCACTACAGATCCAGCCCACAGCGCTGGTCCCATCTCTCCCCCTCTCTGCTTCTCCCCTCTCACTGTACCGATCAGTACAGAGAGGGGAGGGAGGAACCGGCATCATGGCGCGACGCCGGTTTGTGTACATGTGATCGGTCCGTCATTTGACGTGATCACGGCTGTTTACGGAGCTGTTTTCCCGAGTGCGCACCCCAGGGGGCACGCGGGACTAATGGTCTGGTAGGACGTCCTACGGACGTCGACCCAGAATAAGCCGACCGCGCTGTAGCTGTCTTTCGGCTATGGCCGACATTTACTAAAGGCAAATAGACAGCAGTTGCTCCAGAGCTTAGTAAATGAGCAGAAGCTCTGCTGACTTCCATCATCCAATCATATGCAAGCAAAAATGCATTTTTTTAATTTTCCTTGCACGTGATTGGGCATTCTTTGCAAAGGGAAGCTTTAGCTCATTTAATAATCTCTGGAGAAACTGCACTTGCAAAGTGCACAGTCTATTTGCCTTTAGTAACTCTACCCCAAAGAATGTAGGAGGTAGTTGAAGTGTTACCTTGGCCACAAGGAAGAGGGATGCTCTTGCTCCAAGCTCCATCCAAAGTTCCATTCTGCAAAATGTATAGGTTTTGTACTCAGCAAAGAGCATACTTCAAGAGCATTTAAAAAAAAGCTTGTGTAAATGAACTTGTGTGCTGGTATTATCTCTGCATCCTAAATAATATTACATAGGAATGAGCCCATGGGGTTGACTTACTAAGGGCAAATAGGCTGTTCACTCTGCAAGGAAGTTGCACTTTGCAAGGGAACATCCCCCAGACCTTAGTGAATGTGGGGAAGTTTTGCTTTGCAAAGAGTTCCCAATCACATGCAAGAAAGAAAAAAAAAAATTTTCCTTGCAGATGACTGGATGATGGTAGCCAGCAGAGCTTCAGCTCATTCAATAATCTCTGGGGGAAATTCCCTTGCAAAGTGCAGCTTTCCTTGCAAAGTGAACATCGTATTTTTCTTTAGTAAATCAACCCCAATGGATCCCAAAGGATCACAATTAGCGCCAGTTTCTAAATACAAAATCTAGGGGGACAACAAATTTGGAAAACTTGACTTTTGTGTATAATTGAAATGCTTATATATTTCATGTCAAGTCGGGATATTCATAGATGTTTTGATATTTAGTTGCTTGTGCTGAACTCACCAGAGCTGATTCCCTAGATTGGGTATGGAGTAGGTATTTATATGACAGAAACCAAATGTTTTAATCACCTTTTACAATTTGAATTATTTTTTTTTTTTTAGTCTTTTTCAATGAGAATGTCTGTTATGGTAGCAAGATACGCTGTGTTTGCCGAAAAAGAAAAAAAAAATGATGTGATGAGCGATAGATGATTTAACCACACTTTTTCTTCCTGCCACAAGATCTGTCGTCTGATAACTACTCAGCAGCGACTCATCTCTCACTTTCATGGGAACTTCAGTCTAATAGCACTTTTTCCGTTCTCGCCTTGCTTTCTTGTACATGGTATGGCCCACCCCATCGAGAGGTATATTAGCCCCATGATTTTTGGCATGTGTGTGTGTAATAGTTGTGGGGATCAGGTGCGTCCCATGACGTGGCTTCCTGAAGATTGTGTGCTGATATGTATCCTTTTGATTTGATTAAAGTGCGCCTGGGCTATTCAGCAAAATAGAATGGTATAAAGACGAAGGAATATATGATTGACAAGACCTTATTTACTTTTTGGTTAGGGTTTGCTTTTTTTTTTTTTATATATATATATAAATCTCACTTCCTATGGAACGGAAAAATCGGTTGTCACTTCTAGTGAATTTTTGAGATGCCCGATGATATCTATGCCTCCTATACCTTCAGTAAATCTTAAAGAGTCTAACTGAGCAAAACAAAAACATTTAAAAATATATACATAACATACATTATATTGTCAAAAGTATTGGAAAGCTGGCCTTTACACACACATGAACTTTAACCACTTCAGCCCCGGAAGGATTTACCCCCTTCCTGACCAGAGCATATTTTGTGATCCGGCACTGCGTAGATTTAGCTAGCAATTGTGCGGTTGTGCGACGTTGTACCCAAACAAAATTGAAAATTGAGCTTTCTTTTGGTCTGCCTTTTCTTAAATGCGCATGTGCCATAGACATCGGTGTGCGGCTTTATTGTGAATATCTCCTAAACTGTGGAGGTTTAGGAGATATTTCCAGCACCTACAGGTAAGCCTTAACCACCTGATTACTGGGCACTTAAACCCCCCTCGTGACCAGACCAATTTTCAGCTTTTGGCGCTGACGTACTTTGAATGACAATTGCGCGGTCATAGAACACTGTACCCAAATTACATTTTTATAATTTTTTCCCACAAATAGAGCTTTCTTTTGGTGGTATATAATTACAGCTGGGGTTTTTATTTTTTGCTAAACAAACAAAAAAAGATGGAAAATTAAAAAAAAAAAAAAAAATCAGGTTTAATAGTTTGTTATAAAATTTTGCAAACAGGTAATTTTCTGCTTCATTGATATGCGCTGATGAGGTGGCACTGGTGGGCACTGATAGGCTGCACTGGTGGGGACAGATAAGTCGGTACTGATGGGCACAGCAAAGATGGCACCGATGGGTGGCACCGATGGGTGGCACCGATGGGCACTGATGGATGGCACTGATGGGCACTGATAGGTGGCACTGACAGATGGCACTGATAGGTGGCACTGATGGGCACTGGTAAGGGACACTGATGAGCACTGGTAGGTGACACTGATGAGCACTGGTAGGTGACACTGATGTGCAGCACTGGCACTGTGGGCACTGAAAGATGGCACTGTGGGCCCTGACAGATGGCACTGTGGGCACTGACAGGTGGAGCTAGTGGGCACTGGTAGGCTGCACTTTTATTAGGCAAAGGTGGGCACCATGGACCCTGGGCACATTGCAGTGAGAGGGACTGATGATCGGCTTTTTTTTTTTCTGACAGCGCGAGGAGGAAAAAAAGACGATTACCGGCTCTGTTATTATACATGATCAGCTGTCATTGGCTTACAGCTGATCACGTGGTAAGGGGTCGGGATCGACCCCTTACTCGGATCTGTGATCCAGCGAGTCTCACAGACTCTCTGATCACAGAGGGCACCGCGCGCGCCCTTCAGGGGGAGCGCAGGCAGCTCGTGGCCGGGACGACGTCAATAGACGTCGTCCCGGCATCTTAGATCCGCGCTGTAGCCGCCATTCGGCTATAGCGCGGATCTCAGGTGGTTAATATAGGCTTACAAGTAGGTAAAAAGTGGTTGTACTTAGTGTACAACCACTTTAATGTTGTTCATTTTGCACTATGGGCTAATTAATTATTTATCCACGCACATCTGAAGTCTGTTTATGTGAACTGTACACTTCTAGAAGGGTGTACAGCTTAAAATAAAATAAATAATAGCCAAATGTTTTCGGATGAAGTGGTAAAAAAATAGCAGACTTATAGAGGATCAAATGCAAGAACCAAGGTGATATTTAAATACTACAGAAAAGGGAAATTTTTTTGTTCCTAGCCTGTAGGTGTGAGGTCTAGCTTTGCCACTAGCTTGAATTCACAATTTTCTGTCCTGGTAAATTTATGTGAATATTCCTCCATAGGCCCCTTTCACACTTGTGCGACTTCGCCGCTATTCTTGCTGCGATTTCGCCGAGATTTCAAGGAATGCCTGTGTAAGTGGCATCAAAATCGGACCAAAGTAATGCAGGGACTACTTTGAAGTCGGAACGACTTGAAGTCATACTAATATGAATGGCTGTCATTGGAAATCATGGGGAACGACTTGTCATGCTACTTTGCAGTCCCAAATCGTGGGACAAGTTGTATAAGTGTGAAAGGGGACATATTTCGTTGAACTATTGCCAGCAGGCTTAGAAGGTACAATATGGGGGCTTTTGGATAAGCCAGCCCCCTCACTACAACGGGAGGGACAGAGAGCCAAAGTGTCAGTTTTTGCAGGGAAAGCTCATAAACAGCATAGCGATAAAATTAGGGACAGTTTGGAAACTCTATTTTATAACTCTTAGTATAACTTAAGGCATATTATTTTTTTAGTTCTGGTTAGAGTCCAGAGGGACTAGAACTCTTCCAATGGTGGTGGCGAAGGAATTCCCTTAATTTGCATGGATTTCCTCTCACTTCCTGTTTGTCTATGGGACAGAAAGTGAAGGTAAATCTCTGCAATGGGACATAGATAGCGAAAAAAAATCGAACTACCCTGTTTCCCCGAAAATAAGACCTATCGTGATTGTCGGTAATGACTGCAATATAAGCCTTACCCCCCAAATAAGCCCTACCCTGTTTCCCCAAAATGAAGCCCTACCCTGAAAAAAAGACCTACAAGGACTTTAACTAGAGCTTATTTGGGGGGTAGGGCTTATATTGCAGCCATCACCGACAATCACACTAGGTCTTATTTTTGGGGAAACAGGGTAGTTATAACCGTCCCTTGATCTATCCAAAAATAAGAGAGAAAGTTGTGCCTATAATTCTACCTTAATTCTGATGACTTCCTCTTTGGGCATTCAACCCCCCTTGCTACATTTCGTTGATCTTATTATTGAGGTTCAATTTTGTCTTCTCTCTTTTAATTTATTTAAGTTTTGCTTTAAAGCTTCCCTTCAAAAAATTAAGCGAGTGGTGTTTTTGGGTCTTTATTTATTTGGGGGATATACTTTTTCATTTCGTGTTGACAAGGTTGTTATTATAGTTTTAAATTGCTTCTCTTCTTTTTTTAATTTTCTTGCTGTAAAATTTCCAACAAAAAATGCTTTTGTTTCAAGGAAGGTATGTTTGGTGTTTTTATTTGTTTTGTGAGTTTTTTTATTTTAATTTTTATTTTATGTTGATGGGGCCTTTTTTTAGGTTTGCGGTGCTCAAAGTAAGCATTCACTTGTTACTTAGAATCTGTTCTTGGACCAGTATTTTTTTTTTGTACACAGCACATCACTGTTTCGAAAAGAATAAAAAAACAATCGAGGTGTAAGAACAGTGTGAACAGAAACCACCTTGTGTTATTTAATTCTCATTCCCCACCCCCTCCTATCCTATGGATAAAATAAAAGTTAAGTCTATAATTACCCTGATTAAACCTGTCCTGCTGCAGGCTAGTTTTGCACCACTGCTTCATCTGCGGTGTCTTGATTCTTGTAATAAAGCTCCTTGTCCCAAATGCATTTCGGCCTGTTACCCCTGATTAAAACTGTCATGCTACTGGCCAATTTCAGTCCCGGTTCACACTAGCGCCATGCGGGAACCAGCGCACTTCCAGTGCCGGTTCTGCACACTGCAATATGAAAACCGCTGTGGGCGTCAATAGAAAGTTAATGACACCCCTAGATAGGTTTGCATATCGCAGTGTGAACTAGAGGTCAACCAATATATCAGCCGATATTTGGCCTTTTTTAAGAAATCGGCATCGGCCGATTTTTGTGCAAAAATCGGCCAATCACCTCCCTTCCCCACACTCCACTGACAGTTTCACACACTGAGTGTCTCTGTCCTCAGTGTGTGAAACTGATTTGCAACTGAATGCAGAGAGAGGAGCTGTCAGAATTCAGCGTGATGTTGGGGATGGGTTTGATCCAGATATCAAACACCAGCCAATGGGATGGGATCTGGGCTGGCTGCTACGTGTATGTGGCCTGCCCACTTTCTTAAACAGCCCAATCATTGGCTGGTGTTTGATAGCTGCAGGACGCCGCCCGCCCACCCCGGGTTCTGTCTACCCCGGGTCGCCTCCACCCCGTGTCCTGTCCACCCCCGACATCACGCTGAATTCAGACAGCTGGTCTCTGCATTCAGTTACATATAGTGTAACTGAAACTGACAAATTTGCTCAGTATGAAACCTGCCAGTTCCAACCAGTGCCAACTGCCAGTGCCAATCAGTGCCACTTTCCAGTGCCAGTCAGTGCCAATCGCCAGTGCCAACCAGTGCCATCTGCCAGTGCCAACCAGTGCCACCTGCCAGTGCCAACCAGTGCCATCTGCCAGTGCCAATCAGTGCCAACTGCCATTGCCAACCAATGCCACCTGCCTGTGACAACCAGTGCCACCTGTCAGTACCAATCAGTGCCAACTGCCAGTGCCACCTGCCAGTGCCAACCAATGCCACCTGCCAGTGCCAACCAGTGCCACCTGCCAGTGCCAACTAGTGCCAATCGCTAGTGCCAATCAGTGGCAACTAGTGCCACCTGCCAAAAAAAGAAAAATTGGCTTAAAATAACGGCCACAAAAATTGACAAATCTCATATCGGCCATCGGCCGGACCGAGAAAAACCCATATTGATCGACCTCTAGTGTGGACAGTCAAATGGTGCATGAACCGGATCGCATGGGTGTGAACACCCATGCAATCCAATTCTAGTGTGGACCAAAAAAGCATCCTACACCATTTTGGTGCGATTGCGATCCAAATTCAGCCATACATATCAGTATGGCTGAATTTGCATCGCACAGACATTGCATGTGATCTGCGGTGGGAATCGCATGCAATGTCTTACAACACACCAGTGTGAACCCGGCCTTACACTGCTGTGCCCTTAGCAGTATCTTAATCATTGTAACATACCCCCTCCCCCAGTTCTCTTTGTCTCTAGTAAATTCAGTCCTAGCCTATTCAAAATGGTCCTTATGCTGGCCAGTTTTACACTGCTGTGTCATCTGGGTTCCCTTCATTTTTAATGAGAGCTTAATAGAAATTGGCCAGTGGCAAGACAGTTTGTCATTAGCAAGAACAGAGACAGATTCAGGGAACTACTGGGCAGTTGCTATCTGCTGGTCAAAGTGGGCTTATTATCGTTTGATGAAAAATAATATGTCATTGCTAAAGCTACCAGAATTTTATTTTATTTTTTTCAAATTGGGATGCTGCTGTATAAAACCCAATCAAATTGTAAAAGAAAATAATCGATTCCACAGCCAAATATGTGCTGCCAATGTACAGTGTCACTGAGAGTGTATGTGAAAGGCATCCCCTGTTATTTAACCACTTCCTAACAGCGCCATAGCTGAAAGACGGCTATAGCTTGGCTCTCTCAATCCGAGAGGGCTTCCATGGATGTCCTCACGGAACCACGCTTCTTGCATGTCCCCTGGGGCCTTTGGACACAGCTGATCACAGATCGTGGTAAAGAACCAATCACAGTGTCCCGTTACCTTGTGATCAACTCAACTTTTTTTCTGGAAGACTATCCGCACAGAAGATTCCTTTGATCATTGATTTGTTTTGGGACTATTTCTTCTGGCTCATTGGCCAATATATTGTTATGAGCACATGTTTATATCACATGAATGTAGCATAATTGTTATTTTATATTGAATTTCTAGTTCACTTAAAAATGCTTTTATTGGTTTAAAACACGCTTCGATTATCACGTGTTATCATATAGCGCCCTCTTCATTTTTTATAATCACATTTTTGAGTATTACTATTACCGAACTAGGGGAGTAGCTTTATTTTGTTTAATAGATACATTTTGGTATATAGGCGCGGAGTACACACAATTTTTCTTGTGTCCAATCACAACTGATCACAATGTACAGTAAACGGACTTGCCTGATTATCAGTGCAGCCCCATCAGTGACAATTAGTGCCCATCAGTGCTGCCCATCAGTGCCGCCTCATCAGTGCCATCTATCAGTGCCCATCAGTGCACATCAGTGCAGTCTATCAGTGCCCATCAGTGCAGTCTATCAGTGCACATCAGTGCAGTCTATCAGTGCCCATCAGTGCCGTCTATCAGTGCACATCAGTGCAGTCTATCAGTGCCCATCAGTGCAGTCTATCAGTGCACATCAGTGAAGGAGAAAAACGACTTATTTGCAAAATTTTAAATACCCCCAAAAGAAAGCTCTATCTGTCCTAAAAAAAAAATGATACAAAGTTCATATGGGTGCAGTATTGCATGACCGCGCAATTGTCATTCAATGTGTGACAGCGCTGAAACCGGAAAATTGCCCTGGCCAGGAAGGGGATATAAGTGTAAGCAAGTGGTTAAATGATATGTCGATTTTCAATATTACCCTCAAAGCTGCATGAAAAAGACCCTTTCCCCACGTAATTTAAATTTTTTTTGCATTGGTATATATCCCCCATGGTAGTGCCCACATTACCTTACCTTTCTTTTAACCCTTTCGCTGTACGGACCTGACAACGGGGTTTTACACACATACTCTGTGGCGGCAGCAACCAGGATTGTTTGTTTTTATCTGACAAGCCGACTTCTGTCTGTCAGGTGGAAGCATTCTGGTGGCTGCACTGCTGCCTGATTGCTTCCACACCCCCTCGGTAACGTGCACCCCACCATGCATCTGCAGGCCTGGGACTGGCATAGCGGGTACTGCCTGGTAGTGGGGAGGGAGCGGAGAAGACTCTACTTTCCTTCCCTCCTTGTTGCTGACACAGAAAGCGACATGTTTGATGTCACTTTCAGGTCTGCCTCTCAGTGTCAACCAACATGGCCGGGAAAGAATGTAATGCAATGTGATCTGCAATGCAATTATAGCAATCAGGGCTGGCCAGCCCTGATTGGTGCTATGCAAAAAAAAATATATAGTCTGAGCACTGACAGGCTGACCCCCCCACCCCTTCAACCTCTGCAGCAATGCTGGCAGCACTCATACATCTATTTCCCAAAGACAACCTCTGGATATGACGCTGAGCACCAACTTCTTTGGTTGACCATGGCAAGGCCTGTTTTGAGTGGAACCTGTCCTGTTAAACCGCTGTATGGTCTTGGCCACAGTGCTGCAGCTCAGTTTCAGGGTCTTGACAATCTTCTTATAGCCTAGGCCATCTTTATGGAGAGTGACAATTCTTTTTTTCAGTTTCTAAGATAGTTCTTTGCCATGAAGTGCCATGTTGAACTTCCATTGGCCAGTATGAGAGAGTGAGAGCGATAACATCAAATGTAACACACCTGCTCCCCATTCACTCCTGAGACCTTGTAACATGAACGAGTCACATGACACCGGGGAGGAAAAATGGCTAATTGGGCCCAATTTGGACATTTTCACTTATGCCGCGTACACACGAGCGTACTTTCCCGCGGGATTGTCCGCCGGACTAGATTCAGCCGGACAGTCCGATCGTGTGTGGGCCTTCGTCTAACTTTTTTTCCCAAAAGTCCGGCAGACTAGGTTTTAAGAACTTGAACTTGGCAGTCCAGCGGACAATACGGCCGTCTGTATGATGGTCCGGCGGACCAAAAAGTACGCATGCTCAGTAGCAAGTATTTTTCTAGTATTTTTCTTTTTCTAGTCCCGTCGTACGTGCTGTACGTCATCGCGTGAACCGCCGGACTTTTAGCGTGATCGTGTGTGGTCAAGTCCGTTCGCTTTCAAGTCCGGCGAAGCCCAGCTGGAAAGTCCGGCGGTTTGTCCGCCAGACTAGGTCCGGCGGACAAAGTCCGATCGTGTGTACGCGGCATTAGGGTTGTATTCACTTTGGTTACCAGCGGTTTAGACATTAATGGCTGTGTGTTGAGTTATTTTGAGAGGACAGCAAATTTACACTGTTATACAAGCTGTACACTCACTACTTTACATTGTAGCAAAGTGTCATTTCTTCAGTGTTGTCACATGAAAAGATAGAATAAAATATTTACAAAATCGTGAGGGGTGTACTCACTTTTGTGAGATACTGTATAATGACCTTTGGTGACCTCTGTGGTCCAATGTAAGCAACCACATGCACACGAACATGGTACATAACAGGAACAGCAAGAACATCATAGTGACGCCGTCATCACTCCACGTCTGTGATGATGATACCTGTTTACCATCAGGACTAGATAAGTGTATGTTCCTAGCTGCATGGAAGTATTGCCTTTTATTCCATTCTTTACTAGTTTGACCTCGATTTAGTTTAGACATAAACACACATCAGTGGTTAGCCATCTCCACAGTGAAGTTCACCTTGCAGTATTAAAATAATCCTGGGGAACTGTACATTACAATGTACGTATGGATCATAGAAATGTTTGTCCTTTGCTAAATGCATAAAAAATGGAATACCTAATTCATCATGCTGTCTGCTTTGGCCAAACATATGCTTAAGCACACAAAGCAGAGCCTTGCATTGCCACTCCTTAATGAACTGTGATGTCAGGATATACAACATGTTTTTTATTCATCCTTGTAAGGTCAAAACCTGTTTTGTTCTGTCCTCCCTTCATCTTTTCTATATTTATTACCTTAGCCGCATAGACACCTGCATTCATCTTGCTTAAGTTTATTTCCTAAACTTAAAATAAGGTATTTTTATTTACTATGCATTTGTGTAATATGGATTGGGAAAAAAGGAAGATGGAGGGCTTCTGGTGCAAAGGGGGGTTTTATAAATTAAGTCACTAAACTCTAATGCCCCGTACACATGGTCGGAAACTCCGACGGAAAATGTCCGATCGGACCATGTTGTCGGAAAACCCGCCCGTGTGTGGGCTCCATCGGACTTCGATGACAACGAGTATAGGCGCATATGTTAAAATATCTCGATAAGTTCTTCCAATTGAATTGAGTATTTGGTATATACAATATATACATAGGTTGAGCCTTGTTGAGAAAAGAGCGCGACTTGTAAGAAGATCCAAGTGCGCATGCTCGAGAAACGTGTCCTACACCGATTACGGTATCCCCCTGAGCCAGCTGTCTTCTGCTTCTCAAGCCTCGTTCTGAGGCCAACTTCCTGAGCCGGCATTATCATCTATACGGAAGTTAACCAGAGCACAGAATGACACAGCACAGCACCAGGAGATACCACTTCCTTACTTGCATACCGTGCCAGCTTTTATCACAAAAATGTGAGTTTTACTATTGACCTATTAATAAATTGTTATCCCTGTTAAAAAACTATTGCACCCAGAGGCGCTTCGGACCATCGGATCCTGCTCTCAAATTTTCAGACAACAAAATCCGATCAGACTTTTTCTGATCATGTGTAGAGAATTCCGACGGACAAAGTGCCACGCATGCTCAGATCAAATTACAAGACCAAAGCTATTGGCTACTAGCCTCTATGTAGTTCCGTCGTACGCAAAAACGTCACCACGTTCAGAATGATCAGATTTTCCGACAACTTTGTCCGACCGTGTGTATGCAACACCAGTGTTGGACAAAATCCGTCGGAAAAAATCAGACGGATTTTGTGGTTGGAATTTAGCCCCCGTACACACGGTCGGACATTCCGATCACCAAATTTGTCGGATCATTTCCGACTGATTTTGTGCCGAAACTGGTGTTGCACACACGCGGTCGGACAAAGTTTTTGGAAAATCCGATCATTCCGAACAAGGTGACGTACAAAACGTACAATGGGACTACGTACAGGGCAGTAGCCAATAGCTTTCTGTCCAAATTTCTTCTGAGCATGCATGGCACTTTGTGCGTCGGAATTCTCCACACGATCGGAAAAAGTCAGATCGGATTTTGTTGTTGCAAAATTTTAGATCCTGCTCTCAAATTTTTTCCATCGGAAATTCCGACGGAAAAAGTCCGCTAGAGCCCACACATGATCGTATTTTCCAACAACATGGTCCGATCAGACTTTTTACATCGTAATATCCGAACGTGTGTACGGGGCATAATATGAGCTTTAATATATTAATGTACAGGTGTCCAACACAAGGCCCGCGGGCCGAATCCGGTTCTCCAGGCCATTTCACGTGGCCCTCGCACCTCTCCCGCAGCTGCAGGAGAGCTCTGGTCCTCCTCCAGACCCCTACTTCCTGCTTTCAAGCAATGCATCCAGCTTCTTCCCAGCAGCAGCATAAGGAAAGGGGGTGCACTGTGATGTTACGGAGAGTGGGGGACTCAACTTCTGATGGTGGGGTGGCTCTTGACATCTAATGTAAGGGGAGGGGATGCTCTGGACATCTAATCTTACAGACACAACCGGCCCTTTTGAGGACAATCATAATGCTAATGCGGCCCATGAGGAAATTGAGTTGGACACCCCTGTATTAATGCCATTTCAAAACTATTTTAAATATGCAGATTTCATTAAAAGAACATCTGGTGATCCTATTTTGTTTGTACAATCAATATACGCTTATTGGGATTTTTTTTTAACCAAAAACATGTAGTAGAATACATATGGGTCTACCTAGATGAAGGAATTGTATTTTTTACATTTTTTTTATTGGATATGTTTTATAGCAGAATGTTAAAAATATATAGATTTTTTTTCAAAATTGTCGGTCTTTTTCTGTTTATAATGCAAAAAGAAAAAAACCCAGAGGTGATCAAATACCACCAAAATAAAGCTCTATTTTTTGGGGGAAAAAATTATAAATCTTATTCTGGTATAGTGTTGTATGACCGTGCAATTGTCAGAGTAACGCAGTAGCATTTTGCAAAAAGTGGCCTGGTCATGAAGGGTGGTAAATCTGAATCATCTGGAGGTGAAGTGGCTAAAAATGCTTGATGCACCTACATGCTGCGTTTAGGTGCATCAAGTATTTTTCTGCCTAAAAGCTCCTTTCAAAAAAGCACTTATAATGGGGGTTTTTTTCAGCCTGTAAACACCCCTTTACAAATATGCCTGTATATGTCCATGGACTCATAGACTAACATAGAGTTGCTTCTACTGCCTAAAAAAAAAAGCCACATGCCTGTATAGGTAGAATTAATATATTATATTATATTTATTATATTATGAAAAAATTAAAGGCAGCTGTGTGTTGAATGTTTATGAATGAATAAAAGTAATATATCTGAAAGCTGGAGCTACATGCATGAGCTCCCAACTGTCCCTGATTTTGAGGGACTGTCCCTGATTTGGAGCAATGTCCCTCTGTCCCTCATTCCTCCTCATTTGTCCCTCATTTTGGTCTGATCTATATAGTTGTATGTAAAATTAATTTTTTATCTTTCAAAAAGTGTTTCCCAGCGCTAAACCTTTCATCCAAATTCTAAATTGCTGCATTTGTAAATTTTAAAAGACACTATAAAGGAATAGTAGTGGTAAAAAAAGAACTTGTGGATTTATTTAACCTTTTTTTTTTTTTTTGGTTATGTCCCCTTTAAGGGGTGGGACAGGGGGCGTGTCCTATGCCTACATACGTTTTCTAGTAGGTGTCCCTCATTCCCATCTCAAAATGTTGGGAGGTATGGAAAAAAGTTGTATGTTTGAGCTGAATGAATGCAAACAAGGAATACAATGTAAGTTGTAGCTGCATGAATAAATGAATGAAGAAAAAACTGCTGTAAGGTGGAGCAGTATGAATGAATAAAGGGAATACAGCAGCAAGTTGGCGCTGCATAAATGAAATAAAGCAATACAGCTGTAAGTTTGGGCTTTATGAATAAAATGAATGAATGAAGGGAATACAGCTGTAAGTCGAAGCTGCATGAATGAATAAAGGGAATACAGTTGTAATTTGAAGCTGCATGAATGAATAAAGGGAATACAGCTGTAAGTCGAAGCTGCATGAATGAATGAAGGGGATACAGCTGTAAGTCGAAGCTGCATGAATGAATAAAGGGAATACAGTTGTAATTTGAAGCTGCATGAATGAATGAAGGGAATACAGCTGTAAGTCGAAGCTGCATGAATGAATGAAGGGGATACAGCTGTAAGTCGAAGCTGCATGAATGAATGAAGGGAATACAGCTGTAGGTCGAAGCTGCATGAATGAATGAAGGGGATACAGCTGTAAGTCGAAGCTGCATGAATGAATGAAGGGGATACAGCTGTAAGTTGGAGCTGCATGAATGAGCGGAGGTTATACAGCTGTAAATTGGAGTTGCACTAACCACATGCTGACCAGCCGCCACAGTTTTAATGCGGCAGAATGGCACGGCTGGCAAAACGATGTTATGTTACATTGCTTTACCCTGTGGCCACTAGGGGCGCGCGTGTGCTCCAGATGCTCACTTCTGGAGCCGATGCGAGAGCCCGTTGGTCACGATCCCCGCCGGGCTCCCGCGATCACTGCTGACACACCAAGAACCAGGATCTGTGTGTGTAAACATGCAGTTTCCTGTTCTCTGAGGGGAGAAGAGACTGATCGTCTGTTCATACAGAGTATGAACAGTGATCTGTCATCTCCCCTACACAGTCCCCTCCCCCCTTCAGTTAGAACACACACAGGGAACACAATTAACCCCTTGATCGCCCCCTGGTGTTAACCCCTTCCCTGCCAGTGACATTTTTACAGTAATCAGTACATTTTTATAGCACTGATCGCTGTATAAATGCCAATGGTCACAACATTTTTTAAAAAGTGTCCGATGTGTCCACCATAATGTCGCAGTGGCGATAAAAATCACAGATCGCCCTGATTACTAGTAAAAAAAATAAAAAATAATAAAAATGCCATAAATCTATCCCCTATTTTGTAGACGCTATAACTTTTGCACAAACCAATCAATATACGCTTATTGCATTTTATTTTTACCAAAAATATGTAGAAGAATACGTATCATCCTAAACTGAGGAAAATTTATTTTTTTTATATATTTTTGGGGGATATTTATTATAGCAAAAAGTAAAAAATACTGCGTTTGGATGAATGAAAGGAATATAGCAGTAAGTTGGAGGTGTATGAATGAATGGAAAAATTACAAGTGTACGTTTTAGTTGTATGAATGAATAAAAGGAATAGAGCTTTAGGCGGCAGTCATCATGGCGTTTTTTATAGGCTATTTCCGTTCAGATATTGGATTTATGCGCTACTGTGTACAAATGACAGGTTCTCTCAAGGGTATTGTTTATTTGTCATGCTTTCTTCGTCGCACAAGGTAAACAAATTGTTTCCCTTTAGCGGTAACATCATTAAAGGGAAAGTGTAGTGCGTTTCCAGTGAGTGCATATTTTTAAATATTAATGCAGCATTTGCTATGAAGTCACTTTGGTGTGATTTCCACATAATTACAGCTCTTCCATATTTTTGTTATTTTATTAAACAAAGATTGTATAGATGAGCCTTTCTCAACCAGCACCCTGAGGCGCCATCTGGGTTCATCAGGGGTGCCCTCAAACGATGACACTCTAGATTATAACATAACACATATATGTGACGTCACAGAAATAGACGTTCTTCTCTGGGCCACATATGTGTGTTTGTGTTGGGAGCATGCTCAGTCACATACCTCCCAGCATGGAGACTGAACTGTCACCGACAGTTCCCGGTCTCAGAGTGATAGTAGGGAGCCGGTAAGACCAGCTCTTTATCATGTGATTACTGTGATAGGTAATCACTAGAGGAGAAGGCTGTGTAAACAAGCCTCAGGTGGTAGATTATGGTAATGGCATTTACAGTTGTAGCAGTGTAGTTGCCACTAGTAACGAACATCCACCAAATCACCCGGCTGCCAGACTCCCATACATCACTTGCAGAGACAATGAACAGTCTTTTGCTCGTTTTGTTTATTTGGTGGGTACAACTTGGTTGGGGAAAAGGGTATATGGGATGCCTATAGGATGGTGGAATTGCCATCATATTTTAAGGTCGTAAAAGTTAGCACATAGTTAGAGTCGGAAGAGGTGATGTGCATATATTTATGGCTATGATCTTTCCTCCTGCATCACCATGCAGACGTTGCTCCTCATCTGCTTAACTCCCGCAGACTATTGCTTCTAGGCGTTCCCCATCCATTACCTTGTAAGGGATAAGGATATCACTCTTGACCGTGTAAAGCCTCATACACACGATCGGACTTTGTACAAACTTTCCCGTGGATTTTTGTACAAAGGGCGTTGGCCCCAAGTTTGTAGTGACGTTTCAACGTACTGACGACACTTCAAAAGAGGACGTTCAAATACTCCAGCGCCACCTTTGGTCAACTTCTGTATTGTTGTCTGATCTTTTGCATTGGTTCTGAGCATGCGTGTTTGTACTTTGTACAAAAGTCCGATGGTTTTGTGTACACACGGTCGGACTTTGCTCCATCTGACTTTTGTTGGCAGAAAGTTGGTCCGTTCACACAGCCAACAGAAGTCCGATGAAAACTAAAAAAGTTGGTCCGATGGAGCGTACAAACGGTCGGATGTTGGTCCAAAACAGCTAATTTGCACGTTTGTTGTCAAAAAAATCAGATTGTGTGTAAGGGCCTTAAGGGTGATGTTCCCAGAACTTCTCTCCTCCTGCACAAATCTTAAGGCCCATACACACGATCAGACTTTTTGACAACAAACATGCAAATTAGCTGTTTTGGACCAACATCCGACCATGTGTACGCTCCATCGGATCAACTTTTTCAGTTTTCATCGGACTTCTGTTGGCTGTGCGAACGGACCAACTTTCTGCCAACAAAAGTCAGATGAAGCAAAGTCCGACCGTGTGTACACAAAACCATCGGACTTTTGTACAAAGTACAAACACGCATGCTCAGAACCAATGCAAAAGATCAGACAACAATACAGAAGTTGACCAAAGGTGGCGCTGGAGTATTTGAACGTCCTCTTTTGAAGTGTCGTCAGTACGTTTATCCTAAGCAAGAGTAAAATTCACCTGGGGTGCCACAAACTTTAGCATTTTTAAAGGTTGGTATAGATCAGTGGTCTCCCTACTCTATAGTACTAAGATTTGGGACGCGTGGATAACTTACAATGACCACTTTAATCTTGACCATTCCTTGCTTTCTGTATGAACATAAGTACAGCCCGTTCTTGCACTGCATAATGGGCTGAACCACATGGGAACCTTCCCTGTCCCTTCTCCCAGGCAACGTCTTTATTCTCTTTTCCTTTTCTTCTCTTTTGCTGCCCGTTGAGGAGTCTGGGTGGCTCTTTTCTGTCCCCTCCCCCTTTTTCTCTCCCGGGGGGTTCTTTTAATGTCCTTGGAATACCCCGCCCCCTTTTCTTTTCCCCCTTTTCCCCTTTTTCTCTCCCCCATGAAGGGGCAAGGCTAAGCCTACCTACTGGTAGCCTCTATAGCCACAGGGCTGTTTTGTAACCATTCTGATGTCTCAATAATGTAACTTTTAACTAGTCAGTAGAAAAGAAAAGATGGCGCCAAGATTGGGGCACACACAGCGTTAATATTATAAACATTAAATATCAATAAAAGGATGTGACAAATAAATACAAATAGGCATAGGCGTGCGCAAGGGGGTTTCCCGGGTGTGCCCAAGCACACCCTAATCACCCCATGCGCATTAGTATTATCACTCTGTGTAGCAGCAGGAACATGTGAGAGATCTACCTCTTACCGGCTCTGCCATAAGAGAAGTGTCTATGCTTTTATCTTTCACTGTGCCGCCAGAGAGATCAATTTGCCGGGGTCATATATATGTAGACACACACACACATGCATGCGTGTGTGTTTGAGCTTTAGGGTGCACACCCTAATGCAATAGGCTGCGCACACCTATGCAAAAAGGAGAGTAATCAGTACTAAAATGAGAATTAAAATAAGTCCCAGTAAAGATTAATGAGTTTGAATAGGCAGCACCAGTGGCAGCTCCCTTGGGAGTTGAAGCAGACTCATGGTAAAAGGTACAAGGTGTGCCAGACTAAGTGCAGTAAGTAGGGAATAAATTGTATATAAATGTATAAATTGTTCCATACTTACTGCACTTAGTCTGGTGCACCATGTCCCTTTTTACCATGTACTAGTCAGTATCCTTGGCTAAAACCGTGACTTCTATGTGCTGCCAGCATGTGTTTTATGGACTAAAATTACTTTTCTTGCTTCTGATGCTCTTTGTACGCTAACTTCCAAGTGTATTTGTCAGTTTTGTACTACCTTTCTTACAAAACTAAAAATCTAATAAAACACGAAAAAGTGGAGGGCAACAATGGTAGTCGACATGTTCCTTCAATACAGGTTGCCTTTAAGGTGGAACTTTAGTCAGAAAATGAAGTCCTACTAGATCACTTCAGGCTGGCTTATTTTGCAGGTATTGCTATGGAAAACATTAAAAATAAGGCCCTATACTGTTAAAAACCCTCTGCTTTGCACATGCTCAGTTGCTCTCTATTTTTAGGCACTGCCGAATTTGCAGAGGCTGATTTGCTGACAGGCTTAAAGCAGAGTTTCGGCCTTTTATTTATTTTTTATCATCCCCCGTGATGGTCGCTAATTATGGATTAAAAATCAGCATATGCTGCGTTTTCTGTGTTGGTAAATATATTGGTACTCACTGTACCCTCATGACCCAGCAAGTGTCCATCCTGAGTGTGGGCATCTGAAGCCTGCTAGGAGTCTCTTCCGGGATTAGGTGCTGCTGGCTACCCAGCAAGCAGTTCCCGATCTCGCACATGTGCAGTGGGAACTTATCACGGCCCACTATGTGTATAGCAGCTTGCCGTAGCAATGGCGCCTACCTCTGTCTAGCAACACGTCAGTTCTGGAAATAACACAATGCTGGCAGTGGAGGATGCCCATTGACTCCTGAGATTGATTACACTGGTATCCAAGAATCTAATATATAAAAAGGATATGACTTATCTCACCGTGGCGAGGATGGAAGGAAGTGGAGGTTTTTCAACAAAAAAAAAGTCCTATATGTTCAAAAGGAATGACACTATCCAAAAAGGTATGGCAAAGTGATTGGCAACAAATGCAGACGTGCATGCACATTAAGGTTGAACTCCGCTTTAAAGTTGAATTAACCCCTCCTATCCTTTACAGCCAAGGAAGCTGCTTCTGTTTGATCTGCAACTGCCATGGAGCTACACGTGATCAGTTATGACACCAGCCATTTGATGGTTTGATAGTTTGGTTGAGGACACAATCAAATGTGACAACTATCAATCCTGGCATTCCAGGAATGTAACTATTTTGTGAAAGCGTTAAATTGATGCGTTTAGTTCCGCTTTATGATTTACTGCCGTTCAGGGGCTCTGGGCTTCGGCAAAATGTCAGTCTCCAGCAAGAAGAAACAGGAACAATGCTGGAGGCAATTTACAGCACAGACTTATGTCGGTGGCATAATTATTAATGTGGAATGCTAAAGAACATTATTTTTTATCAAGTTGTTATGGGTAAAGCTCTGCTTTAAATACCCTGATCATATTTATTTTGTGCAGGTTGTCTGGAAGTGTGTGACTAGGAATAGTTCTAATAATACAGAGAGCAGTGAAGTGATGGGGGTAGGTGGGGGCCTGTGTAATTTGGATCTGGCCCAGCCTCTAGTCCATCTTTTTTGTGCAAGATCCTTCATATTTAGATCAGACTCCGTACTGATTCATTATTATTGCCGTACATTCAGGCGTGGTAACCTCTGTCAGATCCTCCTCTTATCTTCTTAAGCGAGGCAACCCTAATGCAAATTGAGGTAAATATTTTTCAAATAATGATTTTCTCATCAGTTATATCTAATAATCTATACAAGTTACTACGTTGCCAGCAATCATTAATGTTTTCCATTCACTGGATTTTTAACTAACACTTTATTTAGCGTGATGTGCGTTTGAGCTGTCCATTAACCCCCTGTGGCCTCCTGAAATCACCAGTCCTGCGGAAATAGGTTAATACGTTGAAGCAAACATGATTGCCTCGAGATTGCTGCTTGGGAAGCCAAAGTGCGCTCTGAAAACGAGTAGCCATCTTTTTTTTTTTTTTTTTCTGACGGGCTGCCCTTGCAGCTGCCTGCCTGACTTTGAGGTCCTCATTATGGTGGGTTTAAATGACGGATGTTCAGTCAGGCAAAGAGAGGGGGAGGTCAGCAAGCAGAGACGTTGTTATCTGGCCCTTCTATCAGGGCTAGTGACAGGATTCCAGAGGATGAATACACAGGATCTCCCGCTTGAGACCTCAGGCTGACACTGAAAGTGACTCCCCTGACTCTAACCTTGAGAGGGAAAAAGTTCCCACTTTATTAAAATGAATTTTCGAAAGGGCCGCTCTGACAGCTGCATAATTAAATATTGGAGTGTCAGAGATAATTTATTCCGCTCACATTTGGTGGTCAAAGACTGCTCGCAATAGGGTCAGCCAGCATTGTGAGACACACAGGAATACTGGGAATATTAGCTGAGGGAAGTAGCTTGTTTTAGAATGTAATTCAAATAAAATAGACACTTTTTTTCCAGGGTTTTTTTTTTTTTTTTTCTTTATGCATTAAAAAAAAAAGGGAAACAATGCATCTATTCATAGAGCTGGATACTGTATACATAAAAAATATTAGAAATAATATGTATTTTATTTCTTTAAAGAGGACCTTCCCTTTTCCCTGCAAGAAAATGTCAATAATATATAATACATTGTAATATATGGAAACGTTACTTGTTATGAAAAAATGTATGTACCTTCGTCCTATTACTAGATAGAAATTTGGACAGTTGTGGAGGCAACATGGACTTTTGTGGTACGATATGAACTTACAACAGTCAATTTACAAAAAAAATATATAAATGTATTAAACACAAATATATACATCATAAAAAGCATTCAATAGTAGATAGTATACATTGAATGCTGCTAATCATGGAGCATCAACTTGTCTGACACACATTGGAAGAACTTGAATATGTATAATAATGATTCTGCGATGTTACATACGGAAATGTATTATTATCTACATGTTTCGAGGAAACCCCCTTCTTCATGAGTATGTTAGGTCAGAAAATGTATGTACCTTCGTCCTATTACTAGATAGAAATTTGGACAGTTGTGGAGACAACATGGACTTCCATGGTACGATATGAACTTACAACAGTCAATTTACAAAAAATATATAAATGTATTAAACACAAATATATACATCATAAAAAGCCTTCAATAGTAGATATACATTGAATGCTGCTAATCATGGGGCATCAACTTGTCTGACACACATTGGAAGAACTTGAATATGTATAATAATGATTCCTTGCTGTTACACACGGAAATGTATTATTATCTACATGTTTCGGGGGAACCCCCTTCTTCAGGAGTGTATTAGGTCAGAAAATGATCTACAAGAAAGCATATGAGTCAAATATACAGTATTAACATCAGAAAAACATAACTAATAACCAACCTTCATGGTATACTGTCATGCATCTTAAATCAATAAAAATTAGGGCTGTGGAAATTAAAGATTAATTCCTTGATTAATCGTTAATTTTTTTGATCGATCAAAATTCTTTTGATCAATACTCACCTCTCCGCCGGCTTCAGGGAGTTCCGTCGGAGATCCGGTGACGTCACAGACATCGATGTCACTGGACTCCTCCCCCCTTCCCCAAGTGCCTCCGTCTGCTAACGAAGGGAAGGGGAGAGGAGTCCGGTGACGTCAAAGTTCTGATTGAACGTAACGCGTACGGGGAGGAGCTACGCATGACATCACACGCTGCTGCCCTACGGAACTAACACGATTGTCGGCTTTACATGCTGTGTTTTTATCATCTTTATGTGAGTAGTTTGTGTTTGAACACAAAAATGAAATCTTATAATTGAGCACTTAGATCTTTTCTTTCTACCCATGACCTGGTGTCCTTGCTGAGATCTAAGGAGATGTGAGAGAAGTTTATGGTCCGTGTTAACCCCTTTGATACCCGCTTGCATGACCACCTGTTTGCACAGGGGTCCATGCCATAAGGTGAGAGTGATTAGTTAGACCGGAGGTGGAGGGATTGTCACGCTACTGTGGAAAAAAAATGACTTTAGTGCTACAGTTTGAATTTAAAGCGTATTTGTGTGAACTGTGAAGTTAAGTCATGGATTGTGGAAACTAACTAGTGTCGGGTGATTGTATATAGTGTATACCACATTTACCACTGTGTATATAGTGTATACCACATTTACCACTGACTAATGCAGAGTTGCAATGCAAGGAGATCAGCTAAAAGTAGTGTGCGTTATGATTAATCGATTAAAAAAAATTGAACACGAAAATTTTAATCAGTAACAGCCCTAGTAAAAATTTAATCTAATATACCCCTCAGTATATCCCTCAACATTAAGGATTTAGACCCATGTGAAATGATTCATTTAGGAGCGACAAAATGAACTCGCCCACATAGACGGCACCAGAATTTTGGGCGTCACAAGGCCAAAAATTGGCAATCTCCCGGGCGAGTGCGGGAATCAGGAAGAATGAAGTCACATAAAGAGACTGTTGCATAAGAAGGAAAGTACTTTAGAAATAAAGAACTAATATTTAGAAAGTTCTTAGGGTGGAGAAATCTATCTCACAACCACTGTAATTCAGATAATTAAATTCAAAAAATACAATCAAAATATTTCAATTAGTGATACACACCTATGGAGTCCTCACTAAGCAGAGCATGTAATTAGGCGGGGAGAGAGTGTGTTATCCAAGTGGATATTGAAGTCAGGTGTAGATGGAAATAGTCCAAGGAACCATCTAAAGCCACATATGAATTCTATATAATATATAAAGAACATTAAAGAAACTTGTTAGAATGATTGAAACGTCTTACCGCAGATCTAATCATAATGAGAGTAATCAAAAAGAAACTCCAACCTATCTGAGAGATCTCAAAGCATAATGTCAAGATCACATCATGCGGGCTGGATATACTCAATAGGGATCCAAGCTTCAAACAATGTTCACAATGAAGTATTACACAGGATCTCAGACAAACACCAGATCCACCAGGATCTGTAGAAAAACATATCTTTAAACAATAGTTCATACAGGAACACATCATAAATATCATACCAGCACATATAGCAAGACACATACCAGTCAATCAATTCCACAGAATGTCTCTCCACCGCCATGCAAGCTGCCACAGGGAACATCTGAAAAATCAGTTCCACTTACATACATAATACATAATGTACATAAACAAGTAAGCTACCTATGTCCAAGTTGCCTTACCTTCTTGTGGAACCCTTTTTATGCTGCTTTGGTGCAGCCGATGTTTGTGCTCCTGCATAGTCATTTTAATATGTTGTTTGAGGAAAAGTAAAAACCCGTCCAGCAGAAGAGCCCGTTGGGGTGTTTGATGTTCTGTGTCTAGAGATGGATTCGAGCATCAAATTACTGTATTTCACCAAAGACGCGTTTCATGGCTCAAACCTGCCAGTTTGAAGGTGATTCACACAGATGTTCTGTACATCCTGGTTCTTTGCTTCACCAAAATGATGACTCTGATCCATCTCTAAACATACCACAGATCCCAATGGGTGCCTCTCTCGTTCAAATCTCTGATCAGTTTTCATTTTTTCCTAAACAACATATCAGCCCCCTGATGGTTCCATCAAGGGCCTAGGACCGGGACCCCCAAAGCATTGAGAGCAACCAACTTTATTCTGTGTGGAGACAGGAGTAATCTCCACATGCACCCTAAGAAGGCTACGCGTTTCACCTCGTAGGGTTATAGGGTTTCCACAGCCTATCAAACATACTGTAGGTTTCTGTGTTCAGTATTCCTATCTAAATTGCTATTTTTGAAGCTAATAATTGTATATACTGTGTGTGTGTGTATATATATATATATATATATATATATATATATATATGTATGTGTGTATATATATATATATGTATATATGTATATATATATATATATATATATATATATAGATATATATATATATATATATATATATATATATATATATATATATATATATATATATATATATATATATATATATATATATATATATTTATGGTTGAAGCCCTATGGCCGACACGTATCTGAAGGGAAATAACTTAACCAATAAGATCTATAACATGAAAAGGGAGACCTGAAGTGTGCCTTGGTCTATGGCCGGTACGCCAGAAATAAGGGGGCATACCCTGATTAGAAATGAGTATTTGATGGGGGTGATGTTGTGAGAAATGCCCTTAAAAGGGGGAATGGGAGGGTGGGTATCGCGCACCGGAACCGACGAAGACCACAGGTGAGTGGGCCGGTTAAATACCCTCCCGGGCTCCTCCCATAAATTCAGGCCACCATGTTGGCCTTCCACTTATGGTTGAAGCCCTATGGCCGACACGTATCTGAAGGGAAATAACTTAACCAATAAGATCTATAACATGAAAAGGGAGACCTGAAGTGTGCCTTGGTCTATGGCCGGTACGCCAGAAATAAGGGGGCAAAAACTGAGGTAGGGTTTGAAGATATTTATTGCCTTTTAGTATTGACTACTGCGTGAGCTGGGCGAAGGCCCGTGATATTTCCGCCTGTGGGTCATGTATATACCGGGTGAAGCAGGCTGACTTCCATCTGCCGAGTCTCTGAATGATGTGGCCTGGGACCCCCTGCTGTGAGGCGGCTGAGGCGGCCCCGATCCGAAAAGAGTGACCGGAGTACTCGCTGGGGTTGAGGCGTAGGTTGCGGAGGAGAATTCTTACGTGTGTCATGAACTGACAGGTGCTCAAGGGTTTGACTGGAAAAGGCAGAAGGGGATCGGTGTCCCTTTGTTCTGGCAGGAGTGAGAGCAGGCGGTTGAGAACCGTTACTGGGCACCAGGCATTGCCGGTTCTGTATAGATGGATGTCCACCCCGTGGCCAGCTTGCTGAGTCTTGGAGACGTTGAGGTGGAGCACGAAGTGATCTTGATGGCGAACTAGGTGGCGTCTGCACAGGGTTTGGCTGGTCGAGCTGTTACGGGTGAATTCGCTGGGACGTAAGAACCCATAGTAGGCCAGGTAGATGGCGGCTTGTATGACCTGGCTGAGGAGGACACCAAAGGGGGAACCAGCGAGTATGGCGGACATCTCGCGGAAGATGGCGCCAGTGATGGGGCGACGTCTGGTTCTGTTTGCTGGTTGCTGCTTCTGGACGCCGCGTAGGACGGCTCGGACGACGTGGGACGAGAAGACAGACGGTCTAGTAGGATCTTGAAGGGCCAAAAAGTGCTGTATGCCGGCCAGGTATAATTGAAAGTATCTGCGGGGGCCAAGGGCCAGCGAACCAATGGAGGCCAAATATGGCCGCGAAGCCCGTGTAGGCCGCGGCATCTGTCACCACCTGTGGTGAGAAGGGTGAGACGGCCGGGATAAACATGGATATCCCGTTCCACGAGGAAAGGAACTCTTCCCACATCGCTAGGTCTGCTATGGCCGCGGCGTCCAGTTTGAGGATCTGATCGGGGTCTTGTGCCTGTGACAGGTGGACTAAGAGTCGTGAAATGAAGGAACGACCTTGAGGGACGATCCGCATGGCAAAATTGAGCATGCCAAGTAGTGACTGGAGCTGTCGTCTTGTGCACCCTCTCGTGCGGGTGAAGTCCTGAAGAACTGCCCTGATGCGGGTCAGCTTGTCGAGGGGTAGGCTGGCCTGCATGGAGCATGTGTCCAAGACAACTCCGAGGAAGGTGATGGAGTGTGCGGGTCCGTCGACCTTGTGCTCGGCTATGGGGACATTGATATTCTGGAAGACGACTCTTAATTTGTCGAGGTCTACTGGTGAAACGTTAGGCTGCTCTATCAGTAGGAAGTCATCTAGGTAGTGGATGACTTCTGTGCATTGGGCCTTGTGTAGGAGAATCCAGGTGAGGGATTGAGCGAACGTGTCGAAGAGCCAGGGGCTACTTTTGGAGCCGAACGTGAGCTTGGTGGCGAAGTAGTACCTGTCTCTCCACTTGATACCGTGCCAACACCAAAGAGACGGGTGAATCGGCAGAAGTTTGAAGGCGTCCGATATGTCGGCTTTGGACAGCCAGGCCCCTGTGCCTGCTTTGAGGATGGCCTGGATCGCCAAGTCGACGGAGGCGTATTTTAAGGAGAACTCCTCGGAGGGAATTAGGGAGTTGAGGCTGGGGACGTGGCAAGAATGAGGCGCAGACAGGTCGTACACCAAGCGAACTTTATTTGAGAATTTGCCCTTGACAAGCCCAAGAGGGCTGACTCTCCAGGTGTTGAAGGGGGGTTGTGTGAAGGGACAAATGACGAAACCTCGCTCCAGCTCGGCTAGGAGTAGTTGGTCTATGGCCTGCTCGTCGGTGGCCGCTGATCTGAGATTCCTACACTCGTAAGTAGTGTGGGGCAGGGAGACAAGGCCGGTATGGAAGCCCGCCGTGAATCCTTGTATGAGGAACGTGGCTAGTGAGGGGATGGGGTGTGAGTCCAGATAGACTCCTAACCATGGATGTTTATGCGGCTCAGTCACAGATTTTTCGGTTTGAGCTCGCATAGATTTTTCGGGTGCGCCCTGTGGCATACGACGCACACGTGGAGCAACCTGCATTGGCTGAAGTTACACGAGCCGTAGTTGTAATTATTGCAGATGGCCGCTCCTCCCATGGTCCGGACGGGGCGTCCGAGTTTGTCGAGCTGGGGTTTCTGTGTCGGTGCTGGCGGGTTTTGTGCTGGAGCCGAGGTCGAGGGAAACTCGACCGAGTGGCGGAGTGTTGCACTGGAGCACCAGGCGGCGGTGTGCGTGGAGGATTGGCAGACTGCGCACAACGGTGAGCGCAGACCGGCGAAATGGCGACAGAATAATTCTGTGTCCATTAGGCTCCAATCTGTGGGTGACTGGAATTGCGCCATTCTGGCGGCTGCTTTTGCGGAAAAGGAGCGGTGGTAGTCATAAAATGAGAACCCGCCGTATTTGTAGCCCAAATCTACCACGGTGTGGAGATATAAATCCAGCTCTTCCCTTCTGCCGGGGGAAGCTGAGCATATGATGTCTCTAAGCATCCCAAATGACAACGCAAATTCTGGGACGGACAATTTGCGGTTGAGTCTGGGGTCTTTAGCTTTGAGGACCACCGAGACATCTCCCCAGGTATAGGCCTTGTTTTCGGCTAGGTCGTGGACTGAAATGAGAAGGGAGGCGAGGTTGACGTCCTTGCCATCCAGTATGTCCTTCTTAATGCTGGCTGGAACCAGGTGTGCTGGGCAGACCAGGGGACATGTCCCTGCGGTACCTGTGGCGACTGTTGTAGGTGGCTGTATCGCGGCGGGGCCGGGGACGGTCGGGGCCGGGTGAGATTCGAGGAGAGTCACTCTGGCTTGGACGTCCGTGACTGTGTTCGCCAAGGACGACACCATGGTGTGGAGTTGTGTTATGGCCGCAGATATAGACTGGAGGGAGGCTTGCTGAGTGCTGGGCCCTGCCATGGCAGGAGGAGGAAACAAGAGCCTGAAGAGCTCCGCCTTCCTGGCCGTGGCGGGGAACGGCACGCCCCTGCGTCTAAGTTCTGCCGTCAGTCTGGGGATGGTCCATCCCCTGAGGGACTGGATGCTGTCACTCATGGACACTGGGGAACGTGACAAGGGGGCGGTGAGATCCTCGCTGCCCGCTTGCGACATGGTCCTCGGATGGGCTGTGCCCTGAGGCGATGTCTTGAGGCGTCTGAGGTCGTAAGAAGGTCGACCGGAGCTGTTCAAGGGGATGAGATAAGCCAAGACTGTTTCTTTCCTTGTGTAAACATACGTACCCAACTGCTGTGCTCTGGGAAGGACAAGTGTGCGTACGTACGTGGACGTGCGTACACGGTAAGTTTTTATATTTTACCTGGAGAAACACCGTCCAACCTGTGCAGGGTGGACCTACTGAACTTGGACTGACCTAGGGAAGGAAAAATAAAGAGAACTGGTGAAGTGTGCCTCGTGGGGTGTGTCCCCCGTCTGTGCATATACACTACTTATATTTATTTTTTTTTTTTTTTTTTTTTTTACTTTTTTTTTTTTTTTTTTTTTTTTTTTTGAGTGAAATGAGAAACGTTTGTGCCATGTCGTGGGCGCAAGGTGTCGTTTTATGAGTGTGACTGCTGATTGCCGAGATTTTTGGAATGAAATGAGGCCAACTCGACTGGGGTACGTTGAGGCGAACTGATGCATGGTAGATGCCATCGGATTCGGATCAGGACGTTTTTGTGTGACAGCGAACTGATCGGCATGACAGAAGTATGAAACGGTCGAGCCGCGATGGCGGCTGTAGACGAACCGAGGCACCGGGGTGCGCCTAGACTTGAATCGGAACGTAATACGTGACAGTGAAATGATGCCATGACAGAGGTGTTTTTTCGACCGGTGAGTCGAGAAATTGCGGCTAACGGCCGCTCCCTGGGTCATGTATTGAAATGGGGTTCCACTGCTGGGACATGCCGGGACGAATCGGATGTGGCTAGATTCGAACGGCGTGTCGGTGCAGGACCGTGAAATGGTGAAATGACTGAAATGTTTTTTGAAATGGCTGAAATGTGACCGTATGGCATGATACTGCGACTGATTCCGAATCAGGTGATGCGTAAGCGACCGGCTACTGTATGCAGATAGCGGTACGGATGCAACGTACGGGTACTAATGGAATGACTTGTGCGTATGTGAACAGCGAGATTCGTGACAAGGTAAGTAACGTTCATAAGTGAAATGGTGGTCAAACGAGACCCCTACCTGCGGCAGCCGAGCCAGATACAGTGTACAAAACCTTCGAACGAGAGCAATCCACGAGACGTCTGGCACTCACGAACGCTAGCGAAATCGAGTAGTCGGCTTAGTGACGTAGTATATCGCGCACCGGAACCGACGAAGACCACAGGTGAGTGGGCCGGTTAAATACCCTCCCGGGCTCCTCCCATAAATTCAGGCCACCATGTTGGCCTTCCACATATATATATATATATATATATATATATTGTTGTAGTGAGGTACCCCACCAGTGTTTGGACGGAGGATTCTCAACCAGGCAGGTTGAGGGGCTCCAGTTTATTTGTTTATTTGGGAGGAAACTGGCTTTTCAGTTTCCTCATTGTTTACTAAAATCCGTTTTGGGATCTGGAGCCCGGGGATTGCATAGGGATCTGGGTGGGATGAAATCCCCAGTCCTGGGTCCAGATCTTGAGATCCACCAGCATACTGACTGGTCAGGTGTGTGTGTGTGTGTGTGTGCTGGGCTATTTGTACACACCTGACCATGGTTCTGGGCTCCACCCTCCCGAGGAGACCAGGCAAGCAAGGGAGAAGGGTGCATGTCTGCACAGGTCTGTCTGTGAGAGCAGACAGAGGGTCCAAGCCTGTGGGCTGGAAAAGGAAGCTGGAAAAGAGTGCTGAGGTACTGGGTGTACAGGAACTCTGTTAAAGAGCCGAGAGGGCTGAAGCACAAGTCTGAGCAGCCGTACTGCTAAAGAGAGCCAGGTGGCTTGGTATTTTTGGTTTTACTTGCATTGTTGCTGTGGAAAGCTGAAACCCCTGTGTGGGCAACTCGTCTGTTTTATGGACATTTTCTTTCTTTAATAAAAGTGGGCCTACAAGCCCTTAAATCGGCATATCTGGCGTGGACTCCGCTCACTGGTAAGCTCTACCCTTAAGCTAAAACATCCCCCGATGTTACAATATATATATATATATATATATATATATATATATATATATATATATACACAGTATCTCACAAAAGTGAGTACACCCCTCACATTTTTGTAAATATTTTATTATATCTTTTTATGTGACAACACTGAAGAAATGACACTTTGCTACAATGTAAAGTAGTGAGTGTACAGCTTGTATAACAGTGTACATTTGCTGTCCCCTCAAAATAACTCCACACGCAGCCATTAATGTCTAAACCGCTGGCAACAAAAGTGAGTACACCCCTAAGTGAAAATGTCCAAATTGAGGCCAAAGTGTCAATATTTTGTGTGGCCACCATTATTTTCCAGCACTGCCTTAACCCTCATGGATTTCACCAGAACTTCACAGGTTGCCACTGGAGTCCTCTTCCACTCCTCCATGATGACATCACAGAGCTGCTGGATGGCAGGTCACCTGCCGCAATAGCCCTGTTGCCCCCCCGGATCCGCCCCTGGCTTTGACAGGTCCGTCTCTGCACAGTGAGTGGAGACGGGCCTGTCATCCTCCTGCTTAGCGGGGATCAGCGGATCGATCCCCCGCTGTGCCAAGTGCAGTCTGTTGGGCGGACTGACCGAGTGCTAAGGGATCACCATGAAGGCACATTGCCTTCCCAGGGGGCATCCATGCAGCTGGGGCTGCATCACACTAGTGCCTTAAAGCATAAGTTCATCTTTGGGAACATGTTACATGTTCCACCCGATTTTAGGGTGTTCCCAGTGCTGCCGCCCGCTGCCGGTGTGCAGGAGACCTGCATGGCATCAGCAATCTGCTGATCATTGGTGCAATGCTTTTTTTTTTACCTGCAATAAGATGTGCATTTATTATTTTTGTAGAAAGGTGAACTTATTCTTTAAAGGAAACCAGGAAGTGGTTGCAATAAAGATATGTAAAGCAGAAACTGTTTTTTTTAATCAGTGTTTGATGATTTTACATCACTGTGCATCGTTAGTAAAATAGGGAAAGGTCTGCTTTAAGTACTTGTATAGACAATTACTAAAATCTCATGTTAATGTAATCTTAAAAGTTGTTTTAAAATGTTAAAACTGCACGTTTTTTTGAAAAAAAAAAAAAAAAGACCTGGTGAATTTGCCATGCCTGTTCAGTCACCTCCTGCTATAGGATGACATTGACCTTTCCCTGACTGCCAATTATGCTCTTGCATTGTCACCCTGTCATGTGCTGTCCCAATGGAGTCTACAAATGACTGTACTGACATAGATTGCCCAGGCATGGTGCACCATTATCACCATCGGGCAGCCCATCCTGAAAAAAATGCCATGCAGCTATTGCTGAAGTGTATGTACTATGGATGGGAAGTGGCTGCAAAGAGGCCACATAAGACTGGCAGCACTGATATGAACCAAAAGAAGAAAAAAAAAAGAAAGGAAGACAATTTTTTTTTTTAATCAACAATTTATTTATGATACTATATCACTCAGTTTTAATTTACATCCACTTTAATCGTCATGTATTTGTAGTAGGAATGGGATTTAGTTATGAAGTTACATTGGGGCTTAGAAGTGTGTTAATATTTTATTGGCCAGCTAAGTCAGAGTTCTATAGCTTGAGGCACATGGCTGAGCATGTTTACTAATTAAGTGTAGTGGTGGTCAAGCTTCCCTTTAATAATGATATGGACTCTCAAATGGGGTCCATGTCATTATTAAAGGGCCACACATTTGTAGATTTGAAATCAGAATATTGTTATTCAATATTGGCAATGCTCTAAAAACTGTCAGGGACTACAGACATACCAGAGGAGGAGATGTTGAAACAATGAATATAGCCTATAGGAGAAGGCCAGAGACTAGAAACATAATGTTGTTTCAGGTATTCCTGGATGGAGTAGTTATTATTAATGAGGAAATGTTGTAGATCCCTGGTTTGATTTCTTTCAAGTCCTAGAGAAGTTTAGCTACAGCCCAACATAACCGTTGACTGTGTGCATATATATTGTTCTAAAGACTTCAGACACGTCACACATTAAGGCCCCTTTCACACTGGGGCGTTTTTCAGGTGGTACAGCGCTAAAAATAGCGCCTGTTCACCGCCTGAAAAAATCCGGCCCCATTCACTCCAGTGTGAAAGCCGGCGGGCTTTCACACTGGAGCGGTGTGCTAGCAGGACGGCAAAAAAAGTCCTGCTAGCAGCATCTTTGGAGCGGTATAGGAGCGGTGTATTCACCGCTCCTATACCGCTCCTTCCCATTGATTTGAATGGGAAACCGTGGTAATACCGCGGCAATACCGCCGCAAAGCGCCGCTACGGCGACGCTCTGCGGGGGGTCTTTAACCCTTTTTCGGCTGCTCGCGGGGGGTAAAACCGCACCGCGAGCGGCCGAATACCGCAGCTAAAACGACAGTAAAGCAGCGCTAAATATAGCGCTGCTTTACCGTCACCGCGGCTCACCGCCCCAGTGTGAAAGGGGCCTAACATCTACAGCAATGTGGTGTAGCTTTGGGGTTCTTTGGATCTTGCTCTTTGGTGATACTCTTTGTGACTTTTACTAGCTCATGTGTCGTACCTACATTCTACAAAATTTGGGTAAACTTTTTCATTTGTAGTTCACGTACCTGCAAAAGTTGTTGCAAGAAAAAAAGGACCATTTGGTTGGCCTTAGCTTGGTCATGAACTTAAAAGGTAATTTACAAAATGCACATACTGTACCTGCAGCAGCCTCCCAAACCCATCTGTCATGTCCAAATCCTAAGCCCTACTTACTAAAAAATCTTTCACTACTTGTAGGCAGGTGCAATCTGTACTCCCCACTGTAGGTGGTGCTGGATCGTAGCAGCAACGCAGAAGGTGAAGGAAGTCGTGAGGAACTTTGTTCTTCTATTACTTCCTGCAGTCACTAGGGAGCTAGCTGTTTGATTAGATGCTGGCACCCTACGTGACCTCAGCAGCCATCTTGAGGAGGACAGAGTCTATTTAGACTCTGGCTCCCTGGGTTTGGCATGCTTTGTGTGAGTGGCTAGTGTATGGACAGGTTCTCCGTCTGCCAGAGACAGTGCATAGCAGCAGGGAGAGGTTCATGAGGGGTAGGGAAAGTGCAGGGACTACGCTATATGCACTTAGGAAGCCTCCCATTTGGTATGGACCGGCCAGTCCCCACTTCCGCTCCTCGCTGCAGAAGCTATCAGCATCATTTCAAGAGTATATTCCTCTGCTGCTGTTTGTAAGTTTCTCCAGTTGGCTGTACATACCCGCCAAGCCTGATTATACATTGTTGAGACTTTCTCAATATATCGTTCCTATCCACCTCAGCCTCTAGGTGCTTTCTTTGCCGCAGGCGCCACGCTGCACCCTATCCACGTGCTTTTCTTCACTACCTCATCTGAGTCATTTACTGCTTTGAGCTTTTACTGTCCAGGTAACAATACATAGACATTCAAATATGTAAGACCGTGTAAGGCCCCATGCACACGAGACGCTGTAAAGCGCGCGCTCCGAGGCAGTTGGACACTTTTTTCAACTGCCCCTGAACGCATGAATGTTATCCTATGTGTCCATGTACCCAGTCTAGTTTTTTCCCGTTTTTATTCAGTTGCTTCTAACCTCGTTTTTCCAGAAGCAAAAAAATGGGTTCAGACACTTTACTTTTCCACGTTTCAGACGCAAAACGCGGCTAAACGCGACTAAACGCTTTTATAAGCGTTTTTAAAGGAACCCAATTTTTTGGACCAGAAAACTCAGAAATATGATGGTAAACATAAAAAATAAAAAATAAATTGGTTTAAAATGTCGTAATTACTTTAGATAGTTCATAGAGCATATCTACTCACTGATGCAATACTCTAGTTTTTTAGGTGGCTTAGACAATGAGGAATGCCTCCACTTCTTTGCCCCAACCCTTCATTCAATTTCTAATCTAATCAGTGACTCCACCTAGTCAGACCAAAGCATAGCAATGTCTTTTTTTCACAAAGAAAAACCTCCACACCAATGTCTAGTCAGCCCCAACCCCCCACCATATTTGTGAAATATCCAACGGAAATTCGCTGTGCCATCAACGGATGGGTCCAATACCGATGAGCTCTGACTCTGGACCTCTCACGCAATTTGCGACGACGTTGCTGCCTCATCAAGAGCAACACCAGGAGCATTTCCTGACATATATTCAATATGGGATCCATTTCCAAAAAAAAAAACACAGAAAGAGAGGCAAATGCAAGTGTACAACCGCTCTCTCTGCTGCTGCTGCTCACTCTGATCAAAATGGCAGAAATAGTTAATAATACATGCTTTCTGAGCTTGGGGAGGGTCTATATGATGTTATCTTTACAAACGCTTATAAACGCAAACGCGGTTAAACTCGGCTAAACGCGGCATGAAAACGCGGCAAAACGCGCATTTTTAAACGCAGGTTTCTGCTTTTTAAAACATGCGTTCAGCAGAGTTTGCATCTGTGTCTCGTGTGCATGGTGCCCAAGACTTGTCAGTTAGACATATTAAGAAAATTTGAATGCCTAGTATGATCCACAACAGTTTTTGCACTTTTTATTTGTGGAGCATACTGGGCATCCAAAAAAAAAAAAAGCTCAGTGTGCCAAAAAGCCCAAAATGTTTTGTAAAATAAAGATATTAAAAAACAATCTATACACTTGTAAACCTGCGAAACACTTTGATTAAAATTGGCCACGGTCTTTCATGGTGTCCCTTTAGGCAATTTACCTGGCTCCATAATACCCAATTTAAGGATATTTTAAGGGTCAATGTGACAGCACGATCAACAGAAATGCTGCCCTTTAATATTAAACATCTCATTGTGACGAGCAGAGAGAAGATTAGCTGATAGCTATAGGGTTATAATCCCTTGTCCATCTCAACTCGTCTACATGAAAGACCATATCTTTCACTTGGCCCTACAGCCATGACCAAGGCGTGTTGCATGGTGTAGCTATCTACTATCGCAAAGCTCTCTCTTGCTGAGTCAGATGAAAATATGTTGTTAATACAATGTATCACAGTGGGCTCAGCATAACAGATAAAGGATGACCAAAGGCTATCAATTAGGACCAGTGACTTGGATGATAAGTGTCACAGCAGCGCCATGGGAGGTTGTGTAGATATCACAGCCAGCAAACAATCCCCCGTAGCCATATACAAATTCTCTAACAAGCAAAATCAACTCCTTGCAGCAGGGCAGACACCAATAATTGACTGAATGATTAGGTTTTGTTAACTCACAAGCAATCACTTTGCTGACATTTCATTTTTCATGTCATATTATTCGTTTTGGACAAGGCTGAGAAACTATTTTGGAGCTAAACTGTCCAAAATACTTAATAAAAACAATAATTAAAGGATGCTGGGCATATAGAGGGGAACTCTGAAAAAACGTTCAATGCATAACTATTTAAATGTTTATAAAGTTGATTGGAACTGGATATATATTTAATCTGATGGTTGGCGGAGAAATATTTTCTATCACACAGCTGACTTTCTGCCCTGAAATATGAAAAAAGGTCTAATGTTAAACTTAAAGGGACTGTCCACCACAAACTAAAATTTCAAAATGATATCATCCACAATAATAATATTGCAAATAGAGACTCTCTGTGCTACATGAGATTCTGGTCTGAGCCTGGATTTACAGTAGAGAGGTCAAGCCAGAGAAATTCTGGAAAGTTAACAGACATTAGTGGTTCATACTTTAACTGTATCCATTCATAACTAAAATACAAGTATCGGGTGGTTTGACCCTTAGGGCTCTTTCACACGGACGGACCGTATGTCCGTTTTTCATCCATCCGTTTTCGAATGAAAAACGGACATACATGTATCCCTATGGGATAGCGGGTGTCAGCGGATGAGCATCCGCTGACACCCGCTCTCGTCCGTGCCCGCTATGCTCCGTTTCTGCAGACGGAGGAAAACCCCATTTTTTCATCCGTCTGCAGAGCGGATCGGATAACGACGGACTCTACGGTCCGTCGTCACCCGATCTCCCATAGGGGAGAGCGGCGCTCTGACAGGTCCGTCCCTGCACGGAGTGCAGAGACGGACCTGTCATCTTCCTGCTCAGCGGAGATCGCTCCGGCGATCCCCGCTGAGCAAGCGGCTATCCACGGGGCGGATCTGCACTGATCCGCCCCGTGTGAAAGAGCCCTAAGTCAGTTAACATAGAGCCGTAAACTACATGAAAGGTTGCATAAATGATAAAGTGGACCTTGCAGGAAAATGCAAAGTCCAGGTATCTTTTACGTCCCTACCAGATGTAGTATCACATCTGAGTTAATCTTATCAAACATTAGGAAAGAAAAATGATACAGTATGTACCTTACAAGCAGCTTCTGCCCACGGTGAAGGTCATGGCATGGGACCTCCACCACAATCTTTGGTAAGCTCATCATCCCAAATCTAGAGACAAGACTTTTCTAAAATGCTGGGGGCAATGGGAATTACCGATTATATATTTGTTGATAAATGCATATTATCAACTTAGACTAATACATTTTTTATATTATAATAGCTATGATTTCAATATTTGACCACAGATGCGTTGATCTTTGTGGTGATGATGGGCATGATCCTCCTCGTAATGATTAGTTAACCCAACTGCTGGTTTTTCCAGAATACAGTTTATTTATACACTATATTGCCAAAAGTATTGGGAAGCCTGCTTTTACACGCATATGAAATTTAACGGCATCCCAGTCTTAGTCCGTAGGGTTCAATATTGAGTTGGCCCACCCTTTGCAGCTATGACAGCTTCAACTGTTCTGGGAAGGCTGTCCACAAGGTTTAGGAGTGTGTCTATGGGAATGTTTGACCATTCTTCCAGAAGCGCATTTGTGAGGTCAGGCACTGATGTTGGACGAGAAGTCTCTGCTCTAATTCATCCCAAAGGTATTCTATCGGGTTGAGGTCAGGACTCTGTGTAGGCCAGTCAAGTTCCTCCACCCCAAACTCGCTTATCCATGTCTTTATGGACCATTTGTGACTTTTTAAATCACAATTAGTGTCTGTGTATAAATAGTCAATGAGTTTGTTAGCTCTCACATGGATGCACTAAGCAGGCTAGATACTAAGCCATGGGGAGCAGAAAAGAACAGTCAAAAGACCTGCGTAACGAGGTAATGAAACTTTACATAGATGGAAAAGGATATAAAAAGATATCCACAGACTTGAATATGCCAGTCAGTACTGTTCAATCACCTAATAAGAAGTGGATAATTTGGGGATCTCTTGATACCAAGCCAAGGTCAGCTAGATAGAGAGAGATTTCAGCCACAACTGCCACAGGAATTGTTCAGCGTACAAAGAAAAACCCGCAGGTAACCACAAATCCCTGTGCTGTCAGAGAAGAGAAGCCATATCTTTTCTTCCTACGAAGTAGGAAAAAGGATATGGCTCCTCTCCTAGTGACTCACATCCCCACACAGTTAGAACATGCTGAGGGAACACACATTTAACCCCTTGATCGCCCCCTAGTGTTAACCCCTTCCTTGCCAGTGACATTTACACAATAATCAGTGCATTTTTATAGCACTGATAGCTGTATAGATGTCAATGGTCCCAAAAAAGTGTCAAAAGTCTCTCAATGGTCGGTGTAAAAATCGCAGAGCACTGCCATTACTAGTAAAAAATAATAATCATAAAAATGCCATAAATATTTCCAATAGTTTGCAGACGCTATAACTTTTGCGCAAACCAGTCAATATATGCTTATTGCGATTTTTTTTTACCAAAAATATGTAGAAGAATATATATTGGCCTAAACTGACGAAGAAATGTATTTTTTTAAACTTTTGGCAAAAGGTAAAAAATATAGTTATTTTTTTTCTAAATTGTCGCTCTTTGTTTATAGCGCAAAAAATAAAAACCGCAGAGGTGATCAAATACCACCAAAAGAAAGCTCTATTTGTGGGCAAAAATTAATTAAATTTAGTTTGAGTACAGCGTCGAACATCCGCGCAATTGTCAGGTAAAGCAACGCAGTGCCAAATTTTAAAAAGTGCTCTGGTTAGGAAGGTAATTACATAGTTACATAGTAGGTGAGGTCAAAAAAAGACACAAGTCCATCAAATCCAACCTATGTGTGTGATTATATGTCAGTATTACATTGTATATCCCTGTATGTTGCGGTCGTTCAGGTGCTTATCTAATAGCTTCTTGAAACTATCGATGCCCCCCGCTGAGACCACCGCCTGTGGAAGGGAATTCCACATCCTTGCCGCTCTTACAGTAAAGAACCCTCTACGTAGTTTAAGGTTAAATCTTCCGGGGCTGAAACGTTTAATGCCAAAATTTCACAACATCTGCCAACTTGCAAATTTTTGAGCTCAACTGTATAGTCAAAGGACCGTTGCCATTTTTAGGGTTGAAGGAAAGATTGACCAATTTCCAATCCTTGACATGATGCTTGACCTGCTTATGGCTTCCCATGAGAAGTCTTCTGGGCTTACATACAGCGATGCAGAGGGTGGTGCTGACCAGTGTTGGTCATCTTACTTTAAAAAAGTAATTAGTTACGTTACAAATTACTTCTCCCAAAAAGTAATTGCGTTAGTAACTCAGTTACTACATTGGAAAAGTAATTAGTTACTCAGCAAAGTAACTGTGACTTTTTTTTTTAAATATTCTATACGTGTAACTAAGGGGCGGGTCTAGTATTACTGTAACCAAGGGGCGCATTTATTATTATTGTTATATATCGTGTAACCAAGGGGCTGCTCTATTATTACTCTAACCAAGGGGCAGATCTGTTATAGCGTGTAAGCAAGGGGCGGGTCTATTATTATTATATAGTGTAAGGGGCGGATGGCTACAGAAGAGGGCGAATGTTAAATTAATGGGCAGAGCTCGATATATAACAATAATAATAAATGCGCCCCTTGGTTACAGTAATACTAGACCCGCCCCTTAGTTACACGATAGACGCCCCTTGCAGAGTAGCACGAGCATCGGGAGCGTGCAGCATCGCCTCGTACAATTACATGTTAACTGCGCCTGCGCGGTGTAGAGTTCACTCAGAGCTGTTTAGGTTCGGCAATTTTCGGGAAGCTCCGTAGTCCTTCGTACTGCGCAAGCCCTGCGCCTGCGCAGTACAGGGGGTCCTTATACGGCGGGGGAACTTTTTCGGCAGGACACCGGAATTACACTACTGCCATCTAGTGGCGGTAGATGTAATTGGGGTAACTAAGCCAAAGTAATGGGAACTGAGTTACCATGAGGGGAAAAGTAATCAGTTAGATTACTCGTTACCCTCTAAAGTAACTGAGTTACGTAACTCAGTTTATTTTAACTCAGTTACTTACATCACTGGTGCTGACATCATTATGTCAGCCTCGCTTTCTGCATTATTGAGGACTTCTTAAAAGGAAGAGAATGGTGCACATCAAGTCACCAGCCTGAAGACATGTGGAAAAGGTAAGTATAAAATACAATGGTGGGGAGGGGGACTGTAAGGGGGAGAACAAAGAGATGGGAGACCCCAGAATTGGGCTTTAAACAATACAGCAAAAGCTACTGTCATGTTTTAAGCAGTGATACTTCTTGGTCTTGGCATTTTATTTCAACTCAAGGTTCAGAGATTGCCCGTGTCGAAGTGCCATAACTAAAATACAGAGGAAGACAGACATTTTTACAATGGCATATTGACAGTGACAGACTTGTATTTGCTGTATCTTCTAGCAGGTTGTTCGATTTTTGAGAAGAAAATATTTGACACATGTAATCCTCTGCCATGCAAGCCTTTAATCCCTTCATCGCATACCTTTTACATGGAATCTCTGGATTTGTAGGCTTGAGCAGATTGGGGATTCTTTGATGGAAATTGGAAACTGACAGTTTTATAGACAGTAAAGCTAGCTAGTAATTGTATTGAAAATGCAGTATATGGGTTGGAAACAAAATCATGGACAGCTGAAGGGAACACATAATGGTGGTACATTTATTGACCATATCAGTCATTGAGTGACCCATTTAATGAGGTTAACCATGTTCCTCGGTCATGCAGGACAGAATGCCTCGGAATTATTCTTCATGGATGAATTCTTAGTATGTGCTGTACAAAAGTAGAGTATATAAAAACATTATTTGTTGCACCATATTAAAAGGCATTGCACATGCCATTTATACTGGAAAACCAAGACCAATATGATCCTTACCTGTGTGAATTTTTTGGAATCCCCATTAAAAACATCTATCACTGAACTGGACACTGTGCTTTGGCCAGTCCAAAAGCCATGACTCCAACCCCCATTGCAGTGACTGAATCCAATAACGTAGCACCCCATCTTTGGACTTTCTTCCACTTGGATATACAGTAGAACCCCTTAATTTGAGTTTTAAGGTGACCATAAAAACAGTTTTAGCTTGGATAAATACTTGGAAATTCAATCACATTTGAACAAAAAGTGGGCTCTACGAAGAAATCTTAGTAACACAGTATTTTTACATGTACATGCTCATCAATCCTTCTTAGAAAATATTAGCTTTAGTTTTTTTGATTTTGTAATATAGTATTCACCAGCAGACGCATGAAACAAGGTTTGACCCAGAGAAGACAAATTTATGGGTACATAAATATCTGCAAAGTCTGCCTTATCCACTAGTGGAAACCATTTATTCTCCATGTGGCAGATGAAGAGATTACTTAAAGCCCACCTCCTGACCCAGTTATGCTCACCTTTAAAGTAGAACTATAGGCAAAACTTTTATTTTTTAATTTTATGACCCCTGTCGGCTTTTTTTTTTTTTTTGCCATTTGTGTCTCATTGCTGAAATTTACCTTCACTTCCTGTCCCATAGCCAAAACAGGAAGTGAGAGGAAATCCCTGCAAATTAAGGGAATTCCTTGGGGACCCCCAGGTCACAAAAACCAGTGTCCCCATTGGAAGATTTCCCCTCTATTACTTTTCTGGGGACAACCCAAAATTTGGAGTTATCTTATGCCCCGTACACACAGTCGGAAATTCCGACCACAAAATCTGTCTGATTTTTTCCGACGGATCTTGTCCGACACTGGTGTTGCATACACACGGTCGGACAAAGTTGTCGGAAAATCCGATCATTCTGAATGTGGTGACGTTCGTTGCGTACGACGGCACTACGTAGAGGCTAGTAGCCAATAGCTTTGGCCTCGTAATTTGATCTGAGCATGCATGGCACATTGTCCGTCGGAATTCTCTACACACGATCGGAAAAGGTCCAATCGGACTTTGTTGTCAGAAAATTTGAGAGCAGGATCTCAATTTTTTTTCCGTCGGAAATTTAGATGGAAAAAGTCCAATGGAGCCCACACACCGCCAGATTTTTCGTCAACATGGGCCGATCGGACATTTTCCGTCGGAATTTCTGACCGTGTGTACGGGCCATTATACTTTCACTTTGGCCCCTTTCACACTGGGGCGATTTTCAGGCGGTACAGCGCTAAAAATAGCGCCTGCATACCGCCTGATAAAACCGGCCCCATTCACTCCAGTGTGAAAGCGGCGGGCTTTCACACTGGATCGGTGCGCTAGCAGGACGGCAAAAAAAGTCCTGCTAGCAGCATCTTTGGAGCGGGATAGAAGCGGTGTGTTCACCGCTCCTATACCGCTCCTTCCCATTGATTTCAATGGGACACTGCGGTAAAACCGCGGCAATACCGCCGCAAAGCGCCGCTATGGGATTTTAACCCTTTTTCGGCCGCTCGCGGTGGTAAAATCGCACCGCGAGCGGCCGAAACCCGCGGGCAAAATGACGGTAAAGCAGCGCTAAATATAGCACTGCTTTACCGTCACCGCGGCTCCTGCCCCAGTGTGAAAGGGGCCTTACAATGATAATGGTAAACAAGAGAAATAGAGAGGGTGAGTTTCCTTTACAGGGGCTTTGGCCTCCTTCCATGATATAGTGCTCGGGTCTAGCTGCCAATCTCCAGGCATGAACACTATAACATGACAGGAGGAGAATGTCATCTCCAGGGAAAGAAGCATTAAAAAATGTATTATTATTATACTCATCCTTGTGTAAGCTCTGAGCTTACATGGGTTATTTAGAGGCTGTTGCAAAAGAGAAAAAATTGGTGGGGGAGTGCTGCAGAAGTGAGTATAAGTTGGTTAGGGGTGAGCTTTAACCACTTCAGCCACGGAAGATTTGGCTGCTTAATGACCAGGCCATTTTTTGCGATTCAGCACTGCGTCGCTTTAACTGACAATTGCGCGGTAGTGCAAAGCTGCACCCAAACAAAATTGATGTCCTTTTTTTCCCACAAATAGAACTTTCCTTTGGTGGTATTTGATCACCTCTGCGGTTTTTATTTTTTGCGCTATAAACAAAAAAAGAGCGACAATTTTGAAACAAAAACACTATATTTTGTACTTTTTGCTATAATAAATATCCCCATTTTTTTTAAAAAAAAGCTAATTTTTTAGCAGTTTAGGCTAATACGTATTCTTCTACATATTTTTTTTCTTATTCCAATAAGTGTATATTGATTGGTTTGCGCAAAAGTTATAGCGTCTACAAAGTAGGTAGATTAAATAGAATAGATTTATGGCATAGAATAGATTTATGGCATTTTTATTATTAGTATTTTTTTATTAATAATGGCAGCGTTCTGCGATTTTTATCGTGACTGCGACATTATGGCGGACACATCGGACACCTATGACACTATTTTGGGACCATTGTAATTTATACAGCGTTCAGTGCTATAAAAAAGCACTGATTACTGTGTAAATGACACTGGCAGGGAAGGGGTTAAATTCTATGGGGAGATCTAGGGGTTAAGTGTGTCCTAGGGTGGTGTTCTAACTGTAGGGGGGATAGGCTACCACTGACATGACAACGATCACTGCTCCCGATGACCTTGTTTACAAAGGCATCTCCCCGTTCTGCCTCTCCTCACCACAATCGCGGGCCGCCGGGGAACATCAAGGTCCCGGGACCTGCGGGCATGCTCCCGTGGCGTACGGCGGCGGGCGCGCGCGCGCGCGTGCGATAGGCGGCAAATTCAAAGGGACGTACAGATATGCCCATTTGCCTGCCTGTGCCATTCTGCCGACGTACAGCGGCGGTCGGCAAGCGGTTAACATCCTTTTCTATTGGAAGAGTATAATAACTAAAATAGCATATTTCTTATAGTTTTTTTTTTCTTTAATAAACCAATATAGGTTATCCTGCCTAAGAAGAAGGATATAGAATTCAGAGAATTGTATAGTCTAGCTTTCTCGGTCCAGGAGTTACTATCCTGTCAAATAAAGAATAGGCTACTGAACAAATTACATACCTCACTACCCCTCCGCACAGGACAGCAGGGCTATAATTCAGTCTAAGTATCATTCACTCTTCTATTACCTTCATAACCAAGGTCATACTAATCAACTCAATTATCAGTTCTCTTGGACATTTTCATAATGTTTTCTACTCGTTGCCCGTGTGTTAAAACCCATGAAAATTAATACTACTTCTATCCACCCACTTTCAATGTATAGCTGACCCCATAACTCTTTCAGTGCTGTGAGAGCCTGGAGTCTATGGTGGTGTTATCATTATGGTAATTAAGTCTTAATGGGAGAATTGTGAAGAGGTCTCCACATTTGAATAATAAAAAAGTCAAATAAAAAATGCAAAACGGAAGTCCTATCAAAAATATCTTTGTGAAAGTTATCAAACTCGATAAGACTTTTTTTCAATAGCTACTTTGGGTATTTAAAAAAAAACAATTGGCAAATGTTCAACTTTTTTTTTTCAAATTTGTTAATCTGCTATTTTAATGTTTAGTGGTTCTCCCAAACGAAACCTAGACACTAATTCTCTTAGGAAATATCCCTATGCTGTACTAACTGAAGACTGTTGTGCTTGTTGTAAGTGGTTGTAAACCCATACATATAACCAGTGAAGTGACTGGCCTCAGGTGATGCACAGAGATGGAACAAATCCTACACAAGTTGTTTATCCACAGCGGTCTGTCCCCTACATCCATTCAAAGTACAGAATTTACAAAAGATCTTTCAGCTCTGAAAAGCAGGGGGCGGGGAGCTGCAGTTACACACTGTACAAAAGCTCTGAGAGCTGATTGGAGGAAAGGGACACGCCCCCCCCCCCTCCCCACTGGCTGTCACCAGGGGAGGGCACACCAGAAGTGACTCACGCAGATAGCAGAGGAATGAAGCAGCAGACAGAAATTACACTTAGGGCTCTGGATTGAGACAAGTACACACTAGAAAGGGATAAGCTTTGTTCATATTTCTTTATAGTTTTTTATTGAATTTTTCAAATAAAAATGGAAACATTGGTACATTCCGATATACACTGTAACAGCGAATCCATAGCAAGGTAACATATATAAGTACAGCTGGCAAAGTCAGATTGCTATATGTCTTTGAATAGTGAGTACAGGATCAAATCTAGATTTGTAGGAGGGGAAAGACGTCCCCCACTTTCACCCAAATGGGGTTTTAACTGTGTCATGGGGTGGGGAGCGGTGTACTCAGCTCTCAGGATACCTCATCTGCACTAGAATTTTAATGATAACTGTATACCTGAAAAAAACACAATTAAAGGCCATAAGACAAGGTAGCTTTGTTCATCTTTCATGTCTGAGGTTTACAACCACTTTAAAGTATATGTAAACCCAGTCACTAAATTTTTATCTAAGCTTAAACACATTAAAGTGGTTGTTAAGGCATTATAATAAGACTATGCCAGCCCCTCTATTGGAGGCTGGCATAGCACAATGTGTAAGCTGTATTTAAAATATGAGCACTATAAATACTGAATATCAGCTGTCTTCAGGCCGGTCACGTGACTCGCGGCCGCGTTCCAGCTCTAATAGATGTCTTCTAGGGAAGGGGCCGTGATCTCCCTCTGACATCAGCCGCTCTTCTCCTCTGCAGAAGCCACCCATTGGAGCTGTAAAGCGGCCGCGAGTCACGTGACCGGCCTGAAGACAGCTGATATTCAGTATTAACAGCGCTCGTTTTTAAATACAACTTACACATTGTGCTATGCCAGCCTCTAATAGAGAGGCTGGAAGTGACGAATGTAACTTTAATAATATTAAAATAATAGCGTCGGGGGGCAGGCCAGAGACAGATAGAGAGGGCACTGACAGGGATGAAGTAGGGGGTAAGGGGGGAGAGAGGAGAGCCGATAGCAGGCAGCCTATCATGAAGGGAGGCACTTTGACCACGGTGATCAGGGTGGAGCTGCCCTGGTTATCGTGGTCTGTTTAAAGAGGGCATACTGGAAGTGGTAGGTTCAGGGTGTTTTTTTTTTTACAGTTTAGAGGGGGGCAGATTACATGGCACAATCGTTATGCTGTGTAATCTGCTTTAAGGGACCAGAATCAATTTTTTATTTTTTTTGGGTTAACAAACGCTTTAATGTCAAAAGTTGTTTACAATATTTTAAAAAAAAGCAGCTTCCATTAAAATAACACTTGTGGATTCTACCATGATGGTCCCTCATGGCAGTATCACCAAAAATAATTTTCAAGTGATGGCCCTTCCGTTGGTCTTGCATTGTGATGATGTTAGGGAATTGCAGCCATTCAAGCAGGAAGAGGAGCTACTTTTGGGAACCGGTACAGAGAGGAGGAAGTCTGCCAGAGCAAAGATTAAGGTAAGTATTTCACCTTATTGCCTGAACAAGCCATTATCCCCTTGCTGTGGGGGTAAGAAAATAGCTCACTTTAAGTCTCAATTTCACAGCAACCCCAAGTTCAGCTTTAAAGTGACCATGGTACCACCTAATCACTTGTAAACAAAGTCTGGGCTGTAAAAAAAAATAGCATGTATACTAACCTGTCAGATGTCCCACTGTAGGTATTTGACACTTGTGTGTTGAACAGGTGTGTTAAATATCTGGTCTCCCACTGCAGGCTGTGGTTCCTTCCAATAAAAAGTCTTAGCTGTGCCCAGCAACTACTAAATATGCCCGTTGCTTACCCCATTGAATTACATAACTGGAGCTGTACTCTTCTGGATGGTTGGGAGCCACCATAGATTGAGCCAAAAGTTTTTTTGTCCTTTGAGGGTTAAAATTAGGTTGACATCATTTAGTTTAGGGGGTGTTGGTAGTTCTTGGCACGAAAAAAAAAAAACACTGGGCTGGCAAAATTTTATTAAATTAATAGGGAAATTCCAAGCATCAACAAGTCTAAAGTGCTATGAGGATTTATCATATAATTTGGGATGCCTACTTATGGGTGAATGTTCTTGCTTTTTGTAGTTTACTTACATGTATGATACCATTTACTGTGCATTTTGTCACGTTGGTGAGAGACTTACATTTGTGTTTCAAAAGGAACTTGAATGTAGTAAAATGACTTTCATATCAGGTTTTACCATTAATATACTATATATATGTTTGAGAACTTGCAGAACTTTTGTGACTTGCTTATTTTCCTCCAATTAAGTGGCAAACGCTTTCTGGCATTCGTCCTGGAGTTGAGCTGTGATCACTGCAGCTAGACAACGTGTTTGTACCCCAGATACAAAAGAAAAATGTCCCCCCATGCATGAACGTATCGCATGCTGAAATTTTTCGTAGCATCAGAAATTCCCAGGAAAATAAAGGTCACTTTTCTGAGCCCTGTGTAATTAGCTAGATTGGTGAATTCACTGGCTCATTACCCCCAGGAGTTGTGTAGTGTGGCGGGTCTGCAGGTAGATCCCTAGAGAACATGCGGCTCATTACTAGTCTGCCGTTTTGATGGGGGAAGCCATGGTCTACTGTCATCTCAAAGATGTTATTGAAACATCATAGTACAGACTAGCTAAGAATTTACTTTATAAAGCTCACTGATGTTTTTTCAGGTCTAATTTTGTGTGTTCTCCAGCAAAAAAAAAATATTCAAATGTATCCACAAATGCAAATACGGATATGTTGGCCTGTATTTGGAGGCCCCATTTGGAAATTAAAATTTCCTTCTTAGAATTTGTGGCTTGCCGTGGAAAATAAGGTCTGTCTTGAACAAAGTCCTGCTTTTTTTGATCCTTCCTGGACACCAACTATTCTCTTTATTCAATGCTTTTTCATACAGAAATACATATTCCCTACCCAACCCAACAATTAGAAATGTTATGTCTGCATACATGTGCTGATAATCTGCAGAGAATACTTGTCCCTTTCTTTTAGTAAACCATTTGACATGTGTGTATGAGCTGCCAATTACTTTTTTTTTTGCCACACAGCTCCTCTAATTTCATTTAGTTTGGATAAAATATGTGATTGAGGGATATATAGGCCCCAAACAACCTTTTTTTTCTGCATATTACAGCATGATACATAATGAACCCGGAAGTGTGAAAATGGATACCAAATGTATTGTACTGTATTTACATATTAGGGCATCACCCAATAAGGAGGTAGGGAACTTCCTGACATGATCAATACCATTATGGGCCAAAATTGGAGAGGCTGTACTACAACATAGTGCATAGTTCCTGTTGACAGCACACACCTGGACTGGTACCCCTCCATAGAGTAGATTGGGTTTTAAAGTAGGGCTAATTGTTAATCAGTGGCATATATATGATTGCCCCTAATCTGGGTATGGGGAAATGTATCCGTTCCTCACTTATACCTGTATGTGCCTATAGTCTTTTGAGGGTGTCAGGAACTAGATTCCCACACTTGTTACTCTAGCTGTTTAACCACCTTAGTACCAGAATGTTTCATCCCCTTCATTATCAGACTATTTTTCAGTTTTTTGGTGCTATCATACTTTGAAATGACTCGGTCATGTAACACTGTGCCCAAACAATTTTTTTATAATTTCTTTTAGGGGTATTTAATAACCACAGTTGTTTTATTTTTTTTACTATATAAAGGAAAAAAGACCAATGCATAATAAAAAAAAACCTTTACCTTCTGTTCTAAAAAAAATAAAAATGTCAGGACAGTACACAAAAAAAATATTTTTGGAAAGTAGATACCCCAAGGTGATCAAATTTTTGCTGATTTTTTTTGAAAATGAAGAAGCATGCTGGTATTAGATGGTTAAAACATGGAGCTTTGTAAAAGCGCACTAGATACATTATATGTACAGGTCATATACAGAGGGATCAGGAGGTAAATGGGTTATTGTACAGATATGCAGGATAAGGGAGGTAAGGAATTAAAATTCATGACAGATCAGAAATAGGCTGAGTCTGGCATCCTGTATACTGTCAAGAGGTGAATGGCAGTGAAGGGGTGGATTTTAATACTGTTGGCACTGTTACCGGCTTTTTTTCCACACTCTCAGAAAAAAAAGTAAATGAGACACAGCTGCTAATGGAAGCCTTTATTTACCTTTTATGATGCTGTGATTTGTCATAGTGATCACGTAGTACAGAGTCACTCTCATTGGCTTTTTGCCTGTTATCTTGTCAAATCACAGTGTGATACAAGACTGTGCACACACAGGAGCTCACAGAAGTGAAGTTTCCAGAAGATGCACTGGTACGTCCTTCTGCAACAATAGGGTAGTGGACCCGCCTTAAATGTACAGTGGCCAGTCCCCAAGAGGTTAAGGAAACTAGATAAAGGTAGTTTGGTTATATTTTGTGGTTTCTGCATCCATTTTTTTATTTTGAGATTAATAATTATTAATCCTTTTCTTTACAAGCTGGGTATTTTCAACGTTTTAACTAGTTGGAGAATCCCTTTAAAGCCTTAGTTTAGTAACACAATCTGTGAAAGGAGCAGGTGGACCTTTCTACCATCTACCTGTCCTCCATTCATAGAATGATTTTCATTCATAGAAGCAATAGTATGACTTTTATGAATGAAGGCGATGGGTGGAAAGGGCGAGCATAGATGGCCACTCTCAAAGAGTGCCTGTCACAGGTCTTTCATGTTCATAAAGCCCCAGGGCCTGGAAGATTATGACAATAGGGGTGGGGGACCAGAGGAGTAAGATTTTATCCCTTATCAGCGCCTCCCAGCCCTTTAAGAGGTTTCAGATGCCAGAAGGTGGAGGTGGGCATTTAGGTCATGTGACTGCCATGGTCACATGATCGGAAAGCTCCCGATTGCAAGTAGTGGTCGGTAGCTTTGCGTTACCGGCTGGTAACTGTGCTGCGAGCACGCAGGGTATGCGCTCTCTGCATAGCATTGCTTACATTTTATTACGAATATAAGTGGCCTCTCTGAATTAAGGCTCACCCACTGAGAGGCTGCATATATGCGTATGGCCAGTTGAAGAGGTTAATAAACCAGAAGACGGCAGCACAGTGGACATGTGACAAATCCCACTAATAGTAAGTAATGTCCCTTTTGCTAAAGCTGGCCATACATGGATCGAAATTTGGTCAGTTCAATAGGGACTGACCAAATTTCGATCCAGGTATGGGCTAGCTGGTTGTACAAAAGTCAATCTATTGAAAAACTTCTGTACAACCAGCCTTTTAGGTTTTTCCTGAACGATCAGTGCCACCGGCAACACTGATCATTGTATTCTGCTTGCGGGGAAGGCTCCTCAGCGGCAGAATACAATAGCCCAGCAGAAGTGATTCCCCCATTCACATGGAATATGTGAATGGGAAAATCGGTTCTTTTTTTTTTTTTTTTGGTGAAATGACTTCTAATCATGTATGGCCTACCTAAGTCTTTTTTTTTTTACTACACGGGGGGCTTCAAGATGCATTGATGTGGTACATTATGGTCACATTTTTTGCATGCATTTAAAAGAAAATCATTATAAAGACTTTCTCCTTTAAAGCATTCAATTCCCCTTTAAAATAATATCCTGTTTTAAGTTAGAATGGACTTCTTAAATCATAAAAAAATGTCAAAGCTTTCTCACCATGCCCCCCCCCTCTTATGGAAGAGACATATGGAGGAGATGTTATTGTTCTGCATTATGTTGTTCGCTGCCTTTCACTCACCACTGTCACTACACATATAATGGAATCTTTTAATTGTCTTAGCATATGTTGTTTTATTAGGTGACAATAATTACATTCCAGGGATCACATGCAAAGTCTATGAAAAGATAAAATGAAATGACTTCACACTGTGTGCTCAAGTCCTTGGGATCTCTGCAGCTTTTCCCTTCACTGCGTCCTGCGCTCTCCCCCCCTCCCCGGCATCCTCTCCCCGCAAGGAGGTTCACATTGAAGTGTGACAAGAGACACTTGACAAGTGACACATGCTGGATTTTATCAGCACTGAAAGCAGTCATGGATTGTGAGTGAAGAATGATTGTCATTTCTACCCCATTTATTCCTCTCTGAGGCTTGCTGCGCACTTCCCTTGCAGGAAACGTGCTCGGTTAAAGCACCGCGCTTGTCGTGACTTCTTTCCTTGTTTTGTGATCAAGATTTGTGATGGGTGTTTATCTATAGACAGGCGCTTTACAAAGCAAGCACCTCCACCGGCATTCAATCCTTCCTGAACGGTTTGCTGTTTCTTTAGAGACAGGGGAGAACGCAGGTGCACGCTCAGTTTGTTATTTAAAGGGTTTTCCACTCCACCTGTGGATTTCTCCAATCCTCTCCTGAAAGATAAAAGTTCCACATGGTGCGTACTGCAGGTCAGATCATGTAAGCTGGTTTTACGTCAACCCCAAGGGGTTCTTTTGATGGACGTGTCTTCTTTTTTCTTATAGTAAGTTCAGTTTTATAGTTTAGTGTTTTATCAATAATAAATCATATCGTATATCAGTGAGTATTTTTAGTCATTTAAAGCCCCACTTCGGGATTTCTTCCATCGCCTACCTCTAACTTTTTCGGTTAGTAAAAAATAAAAAAAAGATAAATCTGCTTTATAACTTACCTAAATCTGCAATCAGGTTACAACGTCGGACGGAGTCTTCTCTTCTGTTTACGTCCTGTGAGACATGGACAGCATCGTTTAGCTGTTGGTAGGGTCTTCTCGGGAGAGAGCAGAGGACGATGTCATTACAGGGCGATGGCAGGGAACGGTGGTCTCAGGGCGCCGTTTAGTGGCAGTTAGGGACCTGGTCGGGGAACTTAGGTGGATATTACAAAACAACAAACAGAGGGTGCGCTAGCCTAGTGCATTACAATAATACACCCATTTATAGATGAATAAAAGCAAATGTTTTACTTGCAAACAATGTAATTGAAGAAGCATATAAAAAAATCTAAATCCGACTGTCACCAGAACAGTAACGCATGTTCAAAAATGCTGGAAGACCCCTTTTGCATCCAATATGGCTTACATGTTTCGAGTGGACAACCCTCTTCATTAGAACCTCTGAGGAAGAGGGTTGGTCCCTTGAAACGTGAAAGGCCTCTACTTCAGAGCCTCTAAGGAAGAGGGTTGGCCCCTCGAAATGTGTAAGCCTTCTTCTTCAGAGCCTCTGAGGAAGAGGGTTGGCCTCTCGAATTGTGTAAGCCCTTTTCTTCAGAACCTCTAAGGAAGAGGGTTGGCCCCTCAAAATGTATAAGCTCACTTCTTCAGAGCCTCTAAAGAAGAGGGTTGGCCCCTTGAAACCTGTAAGCCCTCTTCTTCAGAGCATCTAAGGGAGTGGGTTGGCCCCTTGACACCTGTAAGCCCTCTTCTTCAGAGCCTCTGAGGAAAGGGGTTGGCTCCTCAAAACGTGTAAGCCCTCTTCTTCAGAGTCACTCTTCCCACTCTCGGCTTCCCCTCCAACAATTTGAAAAAGGCACCAAGCAGGCGCCTTGGCATCTCCGTGTACCCACCGGGCCATCCCCTACCCGAGCCCGGGCAGCTTCAGAACTGTGTATAATTGAAGAAGCATATAAAAAAATCAAGAACCGACTGTCACCAGAACAGCAACGCATGTCTTAAAATGCAAGAAGACCCTTTTTGTGTCCAATATGGCTTACATGTTTTAAAGGGCCAACCCTCTTCGTCAGAGCCTCTGAGGAAGAGGGATGGCCCCTAGAAATATGTAAGCCCTCTCCTTCGGAGCCTCTGAGGAAGAGGGTTGACTCCTTGAAATGCGTAAGTCCTCTTCTTCTGAGTTGATCTTACCGCTCTCGGCTTCCCCTCCAACAATTTTAAAAAGGAGACAATTTTATCACCGTGCACCCACCTGGGTCTCCCCCTGCACAGTTCTGAAGCATATTTTTTTATGGGCAGTCATGGTCCATAACAAACATTTATGAACAGTGTAAAAATTTGCCACATTTTTACAAACTGTCTGTAAATTTACAGACGGTTGGCAACCTTGATTCAGATTAATAGAAGTAGCCTACAAATAACTGAAATACAATGTGGAAATGAATATATGATTTTACATTCTGACTATAGATACATTTTAAGGAAGAACGTCCCTTAAAGCGGAGCTCCACCCGATTTTTTTTTTTTTTTTTTAAAAGTCAGCAGCTACAAATACTGCAGCTGCTGACTTTTAATAAGTGGACACTTACCTGTTCCAGGTTCCAGCGGTGTCGGCAGATTGTGACGAGCGAGCGCTCGTCTCTCGCTGCCCCGCCGCCATCCTCGGTCAGGGAATCAGGGAGTGAAGATGCAACGTCTTCACTGCCCGGTTCCCTACTGCACATGCGCGAGTCGCGCTGCGCTTCTCTATTGGTCCCCGCTGTGTCCTGGGAACTGTGTTTCCCAAGACACAATGGGGCATTCTTGGATAGGGGCAGGCATCCTTGGATATGGGCGGGGATGCTCGTCCCGGAAGTGGGTGCAGATACCTGTATTATACAGGTATCTGCATCCCCCTCCCCCCTGAAAGGTGCCAATTGTGGCACCGGAGGGGGGGAGGAATCCGATAAGCGGAAGTTCCACTTTAGGGTGGAACTCCGCTTTAACTAGAGAGTTCAGAGAAGGGCAATGAAGTTAGTATGCGGGATGTAGGACCTAAATTATTAGGAAAGATTACAGAAATTCAACTTATCCTCCTTGGAAAAAAAGATGCTTAAGTTAGGATACAGTATGATATCATGATACATGGCGCCGGACAAGAAGCTATTTAATCTTAAATAGCGTTAGGAGTTCTTTACTGTCAGAGAAGGAAAAATGTTGAACTTCCTTTCTTTCACAGTTAGTGCTATCCTCTGAGAGCGTAGTTAACTTAAAAAAAACTTCTAGACAAGTTTCTCATTGAACACAACATACAGGGATATTGGAATCCATATAAGTAATAACAGCGCTCACTAAAAATAAACAAATTATACTCTTAAAGTCCCAGTCCTTCCAAAGGATTTATAACATTCCCAAGTCCAAAATGGGTCAAGCAACTCCAGTGATGTCCCCTCCGATGAAGCTTCTTTGTGACGTTTTCCTCCCGTCTGTGAGAAATCTCGAAAAGAAAAATACTATATATGGTGTAGTATGTCTGATACCATCAATAAAGATCATGCATGTATATTGTGCTTACATCAAATAAATCTCCATCAGATCCAAATGTGTTCATATATGGTATATGTACCTTTACCCTCATGTATCTCAAATAAAGCCTTTCATAATATTTTCATCCGTCTGCCTTGTCTCAACCTCTCCTCCAGATGAATTCTTTCCCTCTTCACCACAATACAGTGTGTTGGAAACAGAGGCAAGGTTATAAATGCATCCTCAAATAATCCTTTCGGATGAACTTCAGTCGCTTCCACATCCAAACAAAATGCGTTACAAGTAAACGCTGTCATTATTACTCTTTCTGATCCTCCATCCTCCAGGGTTAAGACTCAGTCATGCAATATAGTAAAACAGGGCCCAAAAGCAGCAGTCAAAAGCAAAGAATTCAAAGTTTAATGTTCACAATCTACTTACAAACAATCACTGTAAAAAATGCTTAAAAACCACAGTTAAGCACTTCAGCCCCGGAAGGGTTTACCCCCTTCCTGACCGGGCAATTTTTTGCGATACAGCCCTGCGTCGCTTTAACTGACAATTGTGCGGTTGTACGATGCTGAACCCAAACAAAGTTGATTTCCTTTTTTTGCCACAAATAGAGCTTTCTTTTGGTGGTATTTGATCACCTCTGCAGTTTTTATTATTTGCACTATAAACAAAAAAAGTGTACATTTTGAAAAAAAAAAACAATATTATTTACTTTCTGTTATAATACATATCCAAAATATATATTAAAAAACAAAACAAATTTATTCATCAGTTTAGACCAATATATACCGTATTTATCGGCGTATAACATGCGCCAACGTATAACATGATCCGGCGTATAACATGCACCCCAAATTTAGGAGGGATGTTTAAAGAAAAAAAACTTACATTTTAAATGCCCATCAATGCAGCTTTCTCAGTGTCCATCTGCCTTGCCCATAATTGCAGAATGATCAGTGTCCATCTGCAGCCTTGCCCAACAGTGTCCATCTGCAGCCTTGCCCATCATTGGAGAATGATCAGTGTCCATCTGCAGCCTTGCCCATCATTGGAGAATGATCAGTGTCCATCTGCAGCCTTGCCCAACAGTGTCCATCTGCAGCCTTGTCCAAAATTGCAGCAGGAACGGTTTTAAATTGTTACTGCTAATTTAGGAGGGAACGAGCACCGACGAGATAGACAGAGCCTGATGTACTGTGTACTCGACTCCTCTCGGCTCATCTTTCAGTCCCGCCCAGTCCCATCCCTTGGCCTGGCTCCTATGATGGACACAACACTGGTCCAATGGCAGGACGTAAATGCTAGGAGGCGGGACTGGGGGTGTGACTGCGAGCGGAGCTGAGCCTAGCCGAGTACACAGTACACTCGGCTCTGTCTATTTTGGCAGCGCTCGTTCCCTCCTTCCCCTCCGAGGTTTGGCGTATAACACGCACCCACAATTTCCCCTAATTTTAAGGGGAAAAAAGTGCTTGATATACGCCGATAAATACGGTATTCTGCTACATATTTGTACAACTATACTCAATTACCTTCAGTCAGTGCTCCTGGAACCTTTGTTCAGGCAGAATAGTAAGTTCCCTGACCCCACTTTTCTCCACTACAGTGAGGCAGTACACCTTGGTCAAAAACCTGTTCCTGCAAGTGGCTGAACATGATGTTATATCCCACATACAAGTCAGTATGGAGGGTCCATACACACTATATTACCAAAAGTATTGGGGCACATGAACTTAATATTGCGCTGGCCCACCCTTTAACAGCTTCAACTCTTCTGGGAAGGCGTCCACAAGGTTTAGGAGTGTGTCCTAATACTTTTGGTAATATAGTGACTTAAAGCACTAGAATGACTAATCTCCAGAGAATCAACAGATTTTGAATCCAGACAGTGGGGATTCATACAATGCATGGAACCTCATAGGTTGGACAAATCTGCATTTTCGCATACAGGTGACCTTAACATGTGCAATTTGTCGAAAATGTGACAACTAGTAGATTCAACATATTTGTCTGATTTGCAAACTGATTCATTCACTCTAATGCCAAGGGGTTGGAAAATATGGAGACTGAGTTTTGTCGTCAGCATTGGCCAATGAGAAAGACGGGAATTTGGAGTGGATGAAGGAAGGCTTGAAACGTTTAGGGAAGTGTGTTTCCTGTAGGAGAACTACATCGATCTTTTGAGAATGAAGGTATTGGAAGACCTTGCGACGTTTAGCTGGAGAGTTCAGGCCTTGAGCATTATGTGTTACAATATTAAGGGGAACTTTCACTAGTGGATCGCTAGCCATTGAGCAGAGAAGGGAGACAATCTAGAAGGTCCATGGCACTTACCGGGAGGAGTCCAGGGACAGCAGTGTGGTCCATGAGCCAGATCGAGTCCTCAAAGAGCCGTGGCAGTTGTCTGGGAGTATCTCCCCAGTCGACTTCTGTAACAGAAAGAGAGTTAAAACCTTGTGGAGAAAGGAGGAAAGAAGGGAGGAAAAGGAAAGCGGGAGACAAGGGAGTCTTCCGTAGAGTGGAGGTGAGCGGTCCCTCCATCGGGTAGTGTGAGTCACTCTGCGATTCCTTTCCAATAAAATAAAGGAAAACGGAACGACAGAGAGAAGTCCTGTCAAGAGAAGAGTGAAGTAACTGTTCTACAAGACAGGGGGAGGTGCATGAACACCGCCCCAGCAGGGAGGCCACGAAAAATGGAGCTGGGAAAAAGGGTGACAGCATTGGGTACTGTGGGTACTCGGTCACCTCTATTGCTACCCCTCCCGAGCGGAGTGTAGATGGGTAGCAAGGATGGCAAAATAACAAGAAACAGGGGTCAAGTAATACAGCCTAACAGGAGGAAATGTGGTAACCTGAAGGTACTAGCTGAATAAATTGGATAGGGAAAGGTAGGGGGGAAGGGTGAGGAGAGAACATGGCACAGTGGGTGTGTAGTCAGGGTTTGAGGCATAACGGCAAAGCAAGAATGTAAAGAAGAATATATTAGCATAACCCAGAGGAGCAAGCGAAATAAATTCCCTTTAACCCCAAAAAAAGGAGGACAAAAAAAATTGCCCACACCATAAAAAAAAAAAAGGGGGGGGGGGGGGTGTGGGGGAAAGGCAAGTCTTCCCCACGTGAGGCCGATCGCAAGATCGCCTCGGCAGAGGCGTGAGGACACTTCAAAGAAGTGCACGTCTTGCGGTGGCCCAAAGAGAGTTTCACTACCTCCCAAGTGCCAGATGGGAGGTCAAAAATGGAGGATAAAAAGGAAAGTCAAAGCAGGTCGTGGGTTTGATGGGGGGACGGTGTCCTTGGATTTCTTTGATCTTGCCGATTCCCAGACTGGAGTCAAAGGGCTGGTCGGGAGTTGTCTTTTTGCCGAGTTCTGTGGGTAGCCTTGCTGCATCGCATTTGAATCTTGGGAGATGAGGCCAAGGTGAAGCAAGAGTCTTTCGCCTTCCTGCAGGGAGCCGAATGTGTAAGTTTGGCCCTTAAGAATGAATTTAAGTTGGAATGGGAAGAGCCACCAATATTTAATTTCTTTGCTTGTTAAGATTTGAAGAAGTGGTTTTAAGGTTCTCCGCTTTTGGATGGTGGACGGAGATAGGTCTGCGAAGATTTGTAGGTGATGACCTTGGAACAGAATTTTTGACATGGACCTAGATTTCCTCATCACATCTTCCTTTACAGAGAAGAAGTGTGGTTTAACCACTATATCACGGGGGAGTCCATCCGCCCTAGGGGGTCTGAGAGCCCTGTGAGCTCGGTCCAGCTCAAGTCTGTGCTGAGGCGTGTCAGGTAGAAGATCCTTAATGAAAGCTCTGATAGTGTCAGGAACGTCTTTATATGACTCTGGGAGACCCCTGACCCTGAAATTATACCTTCTGTTCCGATTTTCGAGGTCGTCGATTTTAGCGTTGGCGGACTCTAATTGTTCCTGTAAGACTTGTACACAGGCAGTATTTTTTTGTTCTGGAAATGGTGGCTTCCAAATTAGATTCAATGATTTCAATACGTGATCCTATGTGTAGGATGTCAGCTTTGATGTCACTAGTAATCCTATTAGCAGTGTCCTGCAGCAGGGCAGCAAATTTGGCAAACATGTCAGCCATATGCATAGGCTGCATTAGGCCTAAGTCCCCATAGTTACATAGTAGGTAGTTACTGTGGATCTTGTATACAGGTTTCTTAAATAGTTACATAGTAGGTAAGGCTGAAAAAAGACAATAGCCCATCCATCCAGTTCAACTTGTGTGAAATGTAGTACTAGGGGCCAATTAGGTTCTACAGCATCTATATGTGCTAACAGGAAATATGCTTTCAGGAGAAGACAGTGGAATTCATATATTAGTGTGCTGCTGCTCCATTATTGTCCAATCAGCAGGCTGCAGGTAGGCAAGAGACACTAAAGCATTGCTTACCTGTAATGCCCCATACACACGGTCAGAAAATCCGACCACAAAATCCATCGGATTTTTTCCGACGGATTTTGTCCGACACTGGTGTTGCATACACACGGTCGGACAAAGTTGTCGGAAAATCCGATCATTCTGAACGTGGTGACGTTTGTTGCCTAAGACGGGACTATGTAGAGGCTAGTAGCCAATAGCTTTGGTCTTGTAATGTGATCTGAGCATGCGTGGCACTTTGTCCGTCGGAATTCGCTACACACGATCGGAAAAAGTCCGATAGGACTTTGTGGTCGGAAAATTTGAGAGCAGGAGATAAAACGTTGTCCGTCGGAAAATCCGACGGAAAAAGTCCTATGGAGCCTACACACGGTCAGAATTTCCGACAACATTGTCCGATAGGACATTTTCCGTCTGAAAATCCGACCGTGTGTATGGGGCATAAGGGAGAAAGTGGTGTCCGGCTCCTAACTGCGCTTTTCTGGCAGACCTGTATGAATTTATTTCAATAGTAGCTGGATAGAATTACAAATCCTATAGCAGATTTGACAGTTCACATGCTGTATGTGTATTTCAACTGTATATTTGCCTGGAGTTTAGTGCTAATATAGAATTTTAGAATATAGTAAAACTACAACTAATCAATCGTAGATAGTGGATTTTTTTTTTATATTTTGTAGAAAACATATCAACAATGTACGTGTGTCCATTCCCTCAGCAAGGAAAAAATAAAACTAAGCAAATAGACCAACACACTAATACAAATTGTCTCCGAGCCATTTAATAATGGTGACAAAGTTGTTGTCAGTGACTTCTTGTACACAAGTTTATTGATTCTGTCCTAGAGATTTCCATGACCTTGGGGCTTCTAACTCTGGAGGCGCATCTCTATGACATCTACTCAATAAGTTCAGTTCCAGTCAAATGAAAGAGACTGGGATCTTCTCCGAATCCCGGGATAGGGCTTATGTTCCTGAGATGTATTAGTAATTACAATGTATAGCTCATTTCGTTCACCTTCTATTGCGCAGCCTTGGGAAACTGCACGGGTGTTACATATAAGTAGCAGTTATTGGATGAATGTTTACTTGCTATTTCCATGCCTTCTAAAAAAAATGTTTTGTCCTTGCCAACAAAATCTACTGTTGCAGTGGGGTCCCCTGCCTTGCAAGGCTAAAATAATTTTTTAGTCTAGGGGCACAGGGATACGATGTAATACTTACCTGACTCTTGGCATCAGCAGGCATCTTCCATCCATGCACTGGTCCAGTGTTGCGGCCTCTCTAAATTCCCGTATACACACAGGCCAAATATCAGGCGGTATCGGCCGTTTCAATAGAAACCGGCCAACATTTGGCCTGTGTGTACGGCAGCCGGTCCAGCTTCTGTCGAAGGGGCATGACCTAAAAGGGTCTGCCAATCGGCATCCAATCAGCGCTCTCAGCCAATGGCTGCCATTGCTGACCAGTGTGTTCTGGTGGGGGGGGGGGGGGCAGTCCCCTGTCAGAACACAATAGGTCAGCAGAGGAGATCACTTTATTAACATTAGATAGTTAGTACAACGGCTCCTCCGGAGCCCGATGAGTTGAATGAAAAAAACTGCTAGTGTGTACCAGGCTCTCTCTCCGCTGCAGTCACATGCTCACCTCCTTCGCACACAATGAAGGGTTAACAGCCCTGCATTGTACATGATGATACCAAGGGGCCACCCACAGCCCACTCAAACAAGAGAAGTTCATTGTTATGGTCTTCTTACTGTAAGGTGATCAAGCTCAACAGGTAGTGGCAGAGTAAATAATGCATGAGACAGGGATGCCCAGGAACAGTCCAAGCAGGTTTGACCTGCACTTTTATTCAGCAGGGCAGTAAACAAGCATGGTTCGATGTGGAAGGGATTTGTATAGCAAGTGCATGGCATAAAAAACATCTGCTCATACCTCCCAACTTTTTGAGATGGGAATGAGGGACACCTATCAGAAAAAGTATACAGGCATAGGACACACCCCCAGCCATGCCCCCTTAAAGGAGAATTGTACGAAAAAAAAAAACAAGATTGGTTAACCCACAAGTGCTTTTTTATATTTTGGAATTTACAAATGCAGCAATTTAGAAATCAGATGAAATTTTAGCGCTGGAAAACACTTTTTGATAGATAAAAAGTGCATTTTATTTACATCTATATAGATCAGACCAAAATGAGGGACAAATGAGGAGGAATGAGGGACAGAGAGACATTGCTCCAAATCGGGGACAGTCCCTCAAAATCAGGGACAGTTGGGAGCTATGTCTGCTTTTGTGAGCAACTAACTAAGCTCAGGTCATTTTCTATCAGGATGCCCCCTAATGGGTTCTCAAAAGGAAACAAGCAGCACATGTACCCTTTTAGGTCAGTGCTCAGCCTTTTAATCAAACAGCTAGCTCCCACAGCAAAGAGAGAGTCTTGAGCCTTATACACACAATCGGAATTTCGGCCAGCAAAAGACCGATGAGAGCTTTTCATCGGAAAATGCGACCGTGTGTTTGGAATTTCGGAATTTTGCTGGCCGATTTCCTGCCAGCAAAAATTTGAGAGCATGTTCTCAATTTTTCCGATGGAATAACTTTTTATCAAAAATTCCGATCGTCTGTAGCAATTCTGATGTGCAAATTTCCTACGCATGCTCGGAAACAATTTGACGCATACTTGGAAGCATTAAACTTGATTTTTCTCTCGGCTCGTCGTAGTGTTGTACATCACCGCGTTCTTGATGGTCGGAATTTGGTGTGACCGTGTGTAGGCAACACAGCTTGAGCGGAATTCCCTCTGGAAAACCTTCAGAGCTCTTTCAGACGAGAATTCCGATCGTGTGTACGTGGCATTAGTCAGTACACATTTAGGAATGCCTGTGGACAGTTCAAACTAATTAATAAGGTCTGGCAACCAGGGAAGATGTGGACCTAAGAACTGATGCTTTATCTGACGTAAAACTCCATAGTCTCCAGGCTCCAGACCTCAGTGTAGAGCCTATAAGATCTGAGATAACAAAATGTTTGTTTTCTACATACACCAACCCTAGAGTCCCTCACCTTGTGTAGGTAAGAAAACCCAACTGACGCATACACATCCTCCACAATCCTACCAGCCGGTGCCTCACAATACACTACTTTTTGTAAATGTTGGTCTATTCAATTTGAAATGTTTAAACATTTAAAAAAGCAAGAGAAAAATAATATTTGGAGAAGGATATTGCGTGAAAAATATAACGTATTTTGGGTTTGGAAGACCAGGCAGTCCACACAGGTGCGACTCTTGGTGCCTTATTCATGTAGCTCAATAAACAATTAATCATGTGTGGCTCATCTCATCAAATCCTCTTCTACAGCCGTTCAGCGTTCTTGCTCTTGGCCACGCGTTGAAATATAGACAGGATAACAAATCGATCAGTATGTTAATCATGCCCTCCGAGGTGACGGGTTACTGAACGTCTACTAAAACGAAGCTGCCAAATTTAAGCTGGGCTCTAGTGCATTTTGGAAGAACAAAGGTAATAGAGGGTATTGTAGCTGGGTTAAATTGGATCATCGTCTGTAGCAATAGATCTCTATAACAGCTTGATGTTGAAGGAAGGTTTGTGACAGTTCTTCTAGTAAACTGTCCCCAACAGATGTTTTTTCTTCAATAGTCACTGATAGATGTTAGGAAGGAGAGACATGATTCATTGCTAAAAATAATGTGAAATTACTATTTTTTCGAGTAACTTAAGGCCACGACTAAAAGCATGAATAGTGGTTGCTTTCTGAGAAAAACTAGAAATCTGCTACTGTAAAAAGTCGCTTTGGTTTATCTGTTATTTGCATTTTTTGTGTACACTAATTAGAAGGCTTTACACTGTTATATGTGGTCCTTATGATGCTTGAAATTACTTGATGGGCCTTTTCAGGCTAAAGTTGTAGGCCATTCAGGATAGAAGGATATTGACGCCAGTAGGGATATAGTGCACATGGTAGTCAGCAGCATGATATACAATGGGTATAGAAAAGATCCCCCCCTCCTTTAAAATACCGTATACACTCGAGTATAAGCTGACCCGAATATAAGCCCGAGGCACCTAATTTTACCACAAAAAAATAGGAAAACTTATTGACTTGAGTATAAGCCTAGGGTGAGAAATGCACAGCTACTGTAAGTGGAAAAGAGGGTCAATAATGCCCATTTGCAGCCTCACTGTGGCCATTTGCATGCCTCACTGTGCCCATTTGCAGCCATAGGTCCCACAAACCTCAAACTCGGTAGTTAAGGGTTCCTAGAGGCCCCCTAGCTGCAGCCATTTGGGGTCTCTGAAGCCAAAGGATCCCGAAATTACATTGCTGCAGATGGACACAGTTGACCAAATTTGGGGCCCGGTATCTCGGGGCTACTTGGTGCTAGGAACCCCAAATTTAGTTTGTTAACCCAGTGGAAACAGCACTACAACATATTCAAATATGGGGTTCCTAGCCCCAAGTGGCCCCGAGATGTGGTGCCCCAAATTCGGTTCGGAAAATGTCAAGCACTTTTCTGCAGCAGAGAATGACATTTTCCGAACCGACTTTGGGGCCCCCGTATCTCGGGCCACTTGGTGCTAGGAACCCCATCTTTGGATATGTTGTAGTGCTAGTTCCACTGGGGTTCCTAGCACCAAGTGGTCCCGAGATACGGAGCCCCAAAGTCGGTTCGGAAAATGTAATTCTCTGCTGCAGAAACATGTTTGACCCGAGTATAAGCCGAGGGGGGCACTTTCAGCCCAAAGAAATGTGCTGAAAAACTCGGCTTATACTCGAGTTTATACAGTAATCACATTTTGTTGCTTTGCAGCCTGAAATGAAGACATACACCGTTTTTGTTTTATCCAGCTGTATTTATTGTGCAACTTATAACATCCGAGTGAAAGACATAACACCAACATGTCAGCAAAAAAAAGTTGGAAAAAGGATCACCCCCTTGTGTCAATATTTTGTTGAACCACCTTTTGCTTTAATTACAGCCTTCAGTCTATTGGGATCTGTCTCTACTAACTTGCACATCTAGACAATATTTGCCCAATCTTCTTTGCAGAACTGGCATGCCAAGCTGCTGCTAACAAAGCAAAACAGAACATTGGCATGCATTTAAAAGGGGCTTAATTCTAGAGATAAAACGATAATTCTCCAGCTCTACAAGACTCTGGTCCGGCCTCACCTAGAGTATGCTGTCCTGGAAGAGTTTGAATAGAAGAAAAATGTAATCTTCACATCTTTTGGACAGTTTTGATTTTTTTTGGAGTTATTCTTATAATCACAGGACTTTCAATTGTTATTAAGGTGTATGCATGGTTTGTTTGCACTACAATTAGTCACAAAATATTTGTCAATTGAGATTTGTACATTTTACACAGATTATGTAAGCTAGCGCCTCAACACATGATCCAATGAAGACTAGTCATATCTAGGCAAAAATGTCTTCCTAAGACAAGACTGGCCTTTGCCTTGCACAGTGCCTACCCTTGGCCATGCAGGAGAGATAGCGGGTAGTCAGCAGGGAGCAAAATATGGACAAAAGATAGAAATAGACAAATAGAAAATCTCTTTTTTAGTATGGACATTTACTTGGCACTTGATCCTGATCGTTCCTGATTTCTGTACATTTTGACCTGGAACATGTCAACATTCAATTTAAACCAAGGCTATTCCGAAATCTCTTCCTCGGACAGAACCAAACTCTGGGTTTTATTTACTAAAGGCAAATCCACTTTGCACTACAAGTGCATTGCATGTGCACTTTGAAATGCACGTGGAAGTGCAGTCGCTGTAAATCTAAGGGGGACATGCGAGGAACATAAAAAACAGCTTTTTTGCTTGTACATGATTGGATGATAAAAACAGCAGAGCTTCCCCTCATTTCAGATCTTCCCCTCAGAGCTACAGCGACTGCACTTCCAAGTGCACATGCGGTGCACTTGTAGTGCAAAGTGGATTTGCCTTTAGTAAATAAACCCTTCTGTCTCACAAAGAACTTGCCCTTGGCTGTGGTGGGAAGTCAGTAGGTCAGTTGGACAAATAAAAAGACCATTAATTTTATGCTTCTGAAAGTTTTTGGAAAATACATTACATCTACAGTATTTCAGGCAGTGTGGGAGACACATTCACTGATCCATATCTTGTGGTATTACAAATCCTTGAGCTCCTTCTGGGGACTAGTGTTTGCTCTCATCTTGGAGATCTTTGCCCGCCCTTTATCTCCTTCTATAGAATTCTGTAGAACAATTATTTACCAAATCTGATTGGCTGATAACCTCAAGTCATTGGAGGACCTCCTCACCCCACCATGATGTTATAGATGATCGCAACACATGGAAAAAAAGGCAGCCAAAAACATGGTTCCTATGTAATTTTCTCATCAATGTATGGATTATTCACCCAAAATATACACCTAATCTAAATTCAACCTAAACTGTTTGTAGACTGATTACTGTATTTATCGGCGTATAACACGCGCCAGTGTATAACACGCACCCCAAGTTTAGGAGGGAATTTTAAGGAAAAAAACTTTTAGGAGGGAAGTTTAAGGAAAAAAACTTACATTAAAGTGCCCATCAATACAGCTTTATCAGTGTCCATCTGCAGCCTTGTCCATCATTATAGCCTTGCCCAGTGTCCATCTGCTGCCTTGTCCATCATTATAGCCTTGCCCAGCGTCCATCTGCTGCCTTGTCCATCATTATAGCCTTGCCCAGTGTCCATCTGCTGCCTTGTCCATCATTATAGCCTTGCTCAGTGTCCATCTGCAGCCTTGTCCATCATTATAGCCTTGCCCAGTGTCCATCTGCTGCCTTGTCCATCATTATAGCCTTGCCCAGTGTCCATCTGCTGCCTTGTCCATCATTATAGCCTTGCTCAGTGTCCATCTGCAGCCTTGTCCATCATTATAGCCTTGCCCAGTGTCCATCTGCAGCCTTGTCCATCATTATAGCCTTGCCCAGTGTCCATCTGCAGCCTTGTCCATCATTATAGCCTTGCCCAGTGTCCATCTGCAGCCTTGCCCAGTACCTTTGCAGCCTTGCCAGTCTCTTTGCAGCATTTGCCTAATTTAAATTTGTCGCCAATTTCCGCTGACTGTGAGCGGACAGCGGAGAGGAGCGAGCGGAGCCGAGATGCAGAAAGCCGAGCGTACTTCGGCTTTACTCGGCTCTGCTCACAGTCCCGCCCATCTTCACTGATTGCGAGAGGAGAGGAGCGAGCGCCGCTGACATACAGAAAGCCGAGTGTACTTTGGCTACACTCAGCTCTGCTCACAGTCAGGGGCGGGACTGCAAGAGGAGCCAAGACTAGCCGAAGTGCATTCGGCTTTCTGTATGTCAGCGGCGCTCGTCCTCTCGCTCGCTCCTCTCGCAATCAGTGGAGGTGGGCGGGACTGCGAGAGGAGCCGAGACTAGCCAAGTGTACTTCAGCTTTGTATATCTCGGCTCTGAGCGCTCGTTTCCTTAAAATCAGCGGGGGATCGGCCTATAACACGCACCCGCAATTTTCCCCTGATTTTAAAGGGAAAAAGGTGTGCGTTATACGCCAATAAATACGGTACTTTTTTTTTTTTTTTACTAAATAGGGATCGGATTAGTTTAGTAAATTCCTATGCTTGTGCTTTTTACATTTTATTTTGCTGAGGCCCATGTATTACCTTCTCACCTTTTCTTCTTTTATGATTTATTATGCCATGAAATGTAACACAGCTTAATTTTTGGCACACCTTCTCCTTTCTTGAGCTGATGTAAAGCATTTAATGTGCTTTTTATTTCATTGCTATGTAGTTATAGAATATCAATTCTTTATGAGAGAATAAGATGTTGGATGTATGTTGGATTTTGTACTTCTTCCTTTTTTCCCTTACAAAATCTTCAATGAATATCAGTGATTCTAAAGGTAGTTGGAAGCATGGGGGCACATTGGCTCACTAAAAAAATGCCATTATTTATTTATTTATTTTATTAAGATAGATAGATAGTCTTGCTTTATCCATTACACCTACAATATTTTTGTATTTTTCGGTTTCAAAAGGACATAATGAAAGCACAATATAATAAGGTTAGAAATTAATAGATAAGAAAGCACAATGATACATTGAAAGAGCTATAATTATGATCCTTGGTATACAAAGCATGATAACTGGGCTGCCATTTGAGCACCCTGCATACTAAAAGGTCCAAAAAAAAGAAAAGTTCAGTAATAATAACACTCAACCTCTGAAGAGATGATGAGCAGTCAACGCACAGTTATTCTGCACATTAATTTTATGAGCAAAGTAATATTCACATAAAATTGCAGCCATTGCCTGATAGATTTATAGCAGGATGGTTAATATTGATCTAATCAACTCGCATGTGTAAAAAAATCCTCTTTTGAACATCATTGTCCATTTATTGAAAATCTGAGATGCAAAACATTTGAATGTAACCCCTTCCTGCCCGCCCTGGTGTCCCTTTACAAGGTCCTGAATGCCTGGGAGGCGGGAAGGATTGGCAATCATGTGACCACAATCATCACATGATTGGGAGCGAGTCCCGCCAGCTACCGATCGTTACTGGGGACTGGGTCCTGTCTTTGACAGCTCAGGATCTGTGCTTGGAGCGCGTAGTCTCTCAGCACAGAAACATCAGTCGCCCAGTGACACATATCTGCAGTGTGTGGCCGTTAAATGCCACCCTTTTGCCACCACACATAACCATTACCCGGGAGGCAATAGGTTAAGGGTCTTATTTTACATTTAATTTTGTTGTAGCTAGATTTATGGGATGCTTGGGTAATTTTCTTTTGCCACTTAAAATTAAAGCCAAACTCCAAGTAGATATAAAAGACACAAATAAATGCATCTCTTTGTTCACTAATAAATCATTAAAGTGTATTTATAATTAAAACAGGTGAGGGAGTTGCTAAGCGCTTTCCCCGACTTGTTTATTCCTTAGTTGGGGTAGGCGGAACACTTTGGTGGGGGTGGGTCAGCCATGCCTCTTGACCTTTGACCTCTGGGGACATGCCTGCTGACCTTTGACCTTTGGAGGAGGTCCCTATTCCAATCCCTGAGTCCTAACCTGGTTCTTCAAGGGGAAACCCTAACCATAACACCCTAACCCTAACCCCTAACGCCCTAACACCAACACCCTAACCCTAAGAGGGTAATTTGTCCTTACTTTGTCAAGGATTTCCCTCATTTCCTCTTGTATTTCCAGGATGGAAAGGAGGAGAAAAAAAACACACACACACAAAATCTTTATTCTTCTGCTAAAAATGTAGTTCATGACAAAGGATTCCCAAAGCATTATGAGTTATCTAACAAGACAGCACAGCGCAGTTTCTTGCTTTGCAGCTCCCTTTGTGTGTTACAAACCTCTTATTCATTGAGTTCTGTAAACTACAGCTTCATTCAGCATAGATGTAATGGAAAATGGAGCTACAGCTACAGCTGTTGGCTGGATAAAATGATTATGATTATACAATATTTTATTTATTTACCTAACTACAAATAAAATATTTTTTTAGTTATAATAAACAAAGACATGATCAAATGATTGTCAATTACAAAACCATACTTTCCCTTTAATAGTATGTGTGTGTGCTTTTTATTATTATTACTATATTTTTTTTTTTCAGCTTTACATAAATTTTTTTTTTATTCAGTATAATTGCATTTTGCATGCTTTTGTCATTTCTGGTCATATAAGCACAGTCTGGTATCTTTGATGGTGTTTTACAGTTTAGGTAAGCAAATTTTAAGAATAATCTTGTTAGGTGTGCTTATGTAGAGGTGACTTCAACCACTTACTGTTAACACTGCGGCAAATTTCTCAATGCTTGCATAAACCGTTCAATTAAAGGGTAAGTCCACCCAAGACCAGTTCCTTGGATTTGGGTTGAAAGCAGCTATTTCAATCATCTTTTTTAATAAAACTCTAAAATTCGGAACTTGTGACCTCCATATCAGGATCCAGCTCTGCTCCCCCGAATCTGCTGTGTCATATCTCACTTGGCTTTATAATATGCTTTGGTGTCCTGGATATTTTCCGTAGAGAAACCTTATGTATTTTAAGAAAGCATCATGTTCTAACTAAACTCCTTGCATTTCGCTCACATTGAGTAATCAGTTGGCTGGACTTACCATTACTTACCTTACTTACTACTTTCATTTGCCTAATGATGCAGTTAAAGCTTCACTGCAAGAAGATGTAAATACGCTGTTGTAACTGCATGTTCCAAAAAATAAAATGTATTTTAAGTACAACTAGTATAAAGACTTGAATTTGTCTTTATATAATTAACCTGTTATGCACAGCAGCACTCATACTGGTAAAGGGAGGGGTAGCACTAGAAGAGTTGATGATGTTCCCTCATTGTCCAATCAGCTGGCTATAAGTGGGGAGGTGACACCACTGTATTCCTTGCCTCTTACAGAGGGAATGGTGTCACCCTTCTGGCTTTGCTGTCCAGTAGGGCTATAGTAATCAAGAAAGGGGCTGGACAAAATGACAAATGTTTTGGCAGATAACAGTTCTCATATGTATTATTCCATTGCATATTTATCTGGAGTTTGGCTTTAATGACAAGTTCTATTGTTATAATTATTGCTGTTGTTGGCATTGTTTTTTTTTTAATTTAAATCACATTTCCTTACAATGCTGTATGAAGTAAGTGTTGTAAAACAAGATGGACAATACACCTAATACTAAATAGGGATAAGTGCATATAATAAAATAGCAAAAAGCATGAAAAATAAAAAATGCAGTAGGAGCCCATTAGAGCGTACAATCTATAGCAAAAAGGTTCAAGAGTTAACAGGCTAATGTCAGTCATTGACTTAGGCTACTTTCACACTGGGCCGGACGTTAGCGGTAAAGCGCCGCTAATTTTAGCAGCGCTTTACTGCTGTTATACCGGCGCTTTTCGGCCGCAAGAGGGGCACTTTTAATCCCCGATAGCAGCCGAATAAAGGATTAAAAGTGCCCGCAAAGCGCCGCTGGTGAAGCACTTTGCAGGCGCTTCGGCAGCGGTGCCCATTGATTTCAGTGGCAGGGGCGGTGGAGGAGCAGTTTATACACTGCTCCCGCACCGTCCGAAAGATGATGCTTGCAGGACTTTTTCTAACGTCCTGCAAGCACACCGCCTCAGTGAGAAAGCACTCGGGCTCTCACACTGGGGCTGCAGGGGAGGTGTTTTTCAGGCGCTTTACAGATGCTATTTTTAGCCCAAAAGTGCCTGAAAAACGCCTCAGGGTGAAAGGGGTCTTAAAGATTTACTAAACCCACAAAGTGTAAAATCAGTCTGTATATGCGGTAAAGCTTGCTTGTTATACTCACTGTGGAACCTAAGGGGTTAATCCTCTGCATTGTGTAAAAAGGCTGTTTGATCCTGTCTTCTCTGATTCTTCCTTTCTTGCACAGTCACCACACCATCTCTTGATAGTACAGAGCCTTGGCAGCAAGCTGCACATGCTCAGTTTGGTGTGTATTGCTAGAAAGTTTTTTTTTTTTTTTTTGGGGGGGGGGGGGGGGGGGTGTGCATGTGATCAGCACAGGGCCAATCAGAACTGTCCAGACAAAGGGTCAGGGGTCCTGCAGCCTCATATAGAACAAACAGAAGTCACAAGACTACTGTATACTGCTGATGGGTAAAGGTATTTAGCAGTTTATATTTACTAAAATGATTGCATTTCCATGTTTTGTGTACTGTGGGAGACCAGATATAGTGAATGTAGGGTGATAGGTTTAGTAACACTTTGAGAGAGCCTGAAAGGGTCCAGCCAAAACTTTTTTCTTTGGATTTTTTTGGAGGACACTTGGGAAAGGATCTAATGCCGCGTACACACGGTCGGAATTCTCATCGGAAAAAGCTCTGATGGTTTTCCCGTTGGAAATTCCGACGGAATTTCGCTCAAACTGTCTTGCCTACACACGGTCACACCAAATTCCGATGGTCAATAACTCCACAAAGGGAAGTTTAATGCTTCTGAGCATGCGTCGAATTGTTTCCGAGCATGCGTCGGAATTTTGCGTGTCGGAATTGCATACACACGATCGGAAAATCCGATAGAAAGGTTTTCCGTCGGAAAAATTAAGAACAGGTTCTCAATCCAAAGTCCGTCGGAAATTCCGACAGAAAAAGACCGATGGGCATACACACGGTCGGAAAATCCAATGAAAAGCTCCCATCGGACTGTTTCCATTGGAAATTCTGACCGTGTGTACGTGGCATAAGAGTTTGTCAGATGTATGGTGGACCTAGGTTGGAGGATTTAGGTTTTTAGTATTCTGTCTACTTTTGGCTTTAAGCTCATAGTTCAGTTCATCTCCAGTTCATCCACAGGTTGATGTCTCTCTGATAGAAGGCTGCTGACGGTTTTCTATGTTTAGTTAAAGTGAATGGATTAGGCCACCAATCTCATATCTCATCACAACCGCGGACCGCTTCTATAAAGTCATTATCGGTGGCCTATCGTATTTTATGCTTCACATTGTAAGGAAAACATTAATAGACAGAGTCTGGCAACCTCAGATTTCAATTAGACTAACAGGGTAGAAAGAGCCCAGTAATCTTCAGTTTAATGACGCTGAAGGTGATGATAATCTATTAATGTAATTTTTTTCCAACCAGAGAGAGAAGGGACAAAAAATAATAAACCGCCCGTGGATGAGACGTAAGGAAGTGTTGCAGGGAGCGCGGTAGGGAGATGGAGTGTGTGTTTGTTCTTTGGCCTATAAAAATTCAATTTTTGAAAACAAGAACAAGTCATTTTACTAGATGTACAACTGCAAGTGCTTGTCTAGGACAATAAATCCTCATCATTGGTATTTAGAGTACAAAAAAACACTTTTCACCGAAACCAGCCAAGCAAAGAACAAGGCTGTCCACTAATCACCGGCGCTGGGGCTTGTTAACCTCTTCAGCCCCGGTGGCATTTATACTGTACCGTCAGCTGTATCATTTAAAGGATCAGTGCACTCATAAATGGTGATTTTTGGTAGAAGCAGGCAGGTTTACCCACCAGGTTCTTATAGGCTGGAGAAATATATCATAGTGGCTCGTGGGAGTAGAAAATGGTATCAGTGAAAAGAATAGTGCCCTATCGATGGTGTCAGAGAGAAGAATAATGTCCCATCTTTGGTGTCAGTGGAGGAATAGTGTCCCAAAGGCCTGATAAAGGCAAGCAAAGGGCCGCATCATATCATAATCCCTCCCCTGGCTTCCACTCACCCAACAAATTTAATTTAAAATACTAACTACTACTTACAAAGCCATCCACAACTTAACCCCCAGCTACATCACTAGCCTAGTCTCTAAATACCAACCAATTCGTTCTCTGTGTTCCTCTCAAGACCTCCTTCTCTTTAGCTCCCTCGTCACCTCCTCCCATGCTCGCCTCCAGGACTTTTCCAGAACTTCTCCAATCCTATGGAACTCCTTACCCCAGTCTGTCTGATTATCTCCTACTCTATTAGCTTTTAGATGATCCCTGAAAACTCTTCTCTTCAGAGAAGCCTATTCTACCCACACCTAACAATTGTATTTTCATTGTCTCCATCAGCTCACCCCCCACAGCTATTACCTTTTGTTCCACTTGACCCTCCCTTCTAGATTGTAAGCTCTAACGAGCGGGGCCTCTGATCCCTCCTGTATTGATATGTATTGTAACTGTACTGTCTGCCCCATGTTGTAAAGGGCTGTGTAAACTGTTTGGCGCTATATAAATCCTGTATAATAATAATAATAATAGTGTTGTATGTTGCCAGGGGCGGACTGACAACTCATGGGGCCCCGGGAAATAGGAGATTATGGGGCCCCCAGGTAATCAGAGATTATGGGGCCACACAGTATAAACATGCACAGTATACAATCACACAGTATACACAGACATGTTTCTATTGGCTGAGAAGGTATTGGAGAGGTGGGGCAGATATAATCTCTGGATTTTTAGACCAAAAGGATGTCGGTAAGGGACATTTCAGAGACAGATGTAAAAAAAAAACACAGATTTTTACATACTGTCCCTGGTTTTACTGAGGCTGGCAACCCTGATGGGGCCCCCTAGTGGCCCAGGGCCCTCGGGCAGTGCCCGAGTGGCCGAATGGTCAGTCCGCCCCTGTATGTTGCTAGCGTATACAAACTATCACGTGGTCCCATCCAAGTGGCTTTTTGTGACTTCACACAATCTTTTCCAAGAAGCAGTCATGTGACCTAAGATATGACCTGCTTTTCTATACCCTTCACATCTTCTGCAGATTGGCAATAGATTGTACAAACGGAGGTTGTTAGATTGGATTATGACCACAGTATAATTTATTACATTCAAAGGAATACATCTGAAAATGATAGTCTGTTAATGGTTTTATGTTATGATTCCGTTTTTTTCTTTTTCATTTTATGTCTATCCTTTTTTGTCCAAATGTGATTTTGCTGCATTTTCTATAATTTAGTTGCTTAGCAGGCGATAACAGAATCAATACATTCTACATTCTTTAATAAAAGTGTCCAGGTGCCATAAAAAAGGGTTTAAGTGGTAAAAAATTTAATGTATATTTAGTTACATTAGGCAACCTGAATATCCAGCTTGTGAATGCTAATGTGTTTGAATATGTTTGTCCCTCATGTTGCTGCTTAATGTTATTATAAAGCTGAACTTAGGCAATCTACCCTTGCAGTGGGGCTTCTACACTACAAAAGCTAAATGCCTGTTTACTGTAGTCCAGGGCAGTGGTCTCCAAACTGCGGCCTGGGGTCGGGTGCAGCCCTTTGCTTGCCTTTATCAGGCCCTTGGGACACTATTCCTCCCACTGACACTGATGAGGAACCATTCCTCCACTGACACCAAAGATGGGACATTATTCTTCTCACTGACACCATCAATGGGGCACTATTCTTTTCATTGATACCATTTTCTACTCCCACGAGCCACAGTCCGGCCCCTGTAAAGTCTAAAGGGCAATAAACTGGCCCTTTGTTTAAAAAGTTTGGAGACCCCTGGTCTTGGTGGATGCAGGAATAGGGTGTAAAACTTACCTTACTTCTCCATCCATGCAACCAATTCAGTACTGCTGCCTCTATGGCAATTCGGGCCCTAGTCGCAAGCTTGCCTCTTCATGTACAATGCATGGTCAATAGCCCTGCACTGTATGTGTTGATGCTGGGGGACCACCTGCACTGTTCAGTAGAGAACAGTGCTGGAGTGAGGGATAGTGTAAGTGTTGCACCTTTTCCCTGCACACTGTTGCCTGATGCGGTTATGTGAAATTTCCATTAATATCTGTGAAATATTGTAATTATGAATATATCTCTTTTTGCTTACAGCTATAAAAGCTGGGCAAAGCCCTACTCCCAAGCTCTGGTCAACTGCAGACATTGCGGTGCCGAGACTTGAAGGACAATGGGGAGCCAATTAACATTGTTTGTCACCTATTCACTATAAACGACCCCATACCGGGATAAATAATGAAGTAAGTCTCACCCCAAGTTTCATACTTAAACTCCCCGGGACCATTCAAGTATATTTTGCATCACTGGGAGTTGCCTGTAAGGGGGCTGGCTTAGACTAAGTAACCAATCAGAATTCACGCTAAGCCAGCCAATGAGAGATCAGGCTGGTTTTTGAAACTCTCAGAGGAAAGGGGAGGCAGACGCTCTTTCCAGGGAACCAGCCAGCAGAAGATGGAGCTGAGGTAGGATGGCAAGTAGCAGGGGAAGGTATGCCCTGCTACTTGTAACTAAACATGCTTGTAGATCACGGTCTGGAGGAATATAATCTATATTCCTTCATATATATATTTTATTTCAACCTAGCAGTTTATGCCTTGATGTAAGACCATAGCTAGAGATTTGTGTATTAGCTTGACTTTTAACTACCTGTAATAAATGTTATTATATTTAAAGCCTTTCCTCCTGGTCAATAGAACTCTTGTTTAACCCATATCATATTTTGTGATTAATAAATCAGAAATAGAGATTTTAGAGGTTAACAACACGTAGACTAAACAAGTATTTAAAGTGGGTGTAAACCTCAGATATGAGATTTGAACAATAGTTCAAAAGTGTATACTTGTCTCAATTAAGACCAATATGTGTAATTTCTGACTGCTGCCTTGTTCCTCTGCTATCAGCATGCGTCAATTCTGACAAGCTTTCCTGACACCAAGAGAAAAAAGGTGACAGGGGAGGGACCTCCAGCAAATTGACAACCTCGCCTCTGTTCCTGTGTGCTGTGTGAAGCGGGGGTGTGTCCCTTCCATCTAATCAGCTCTCAGAGCTCTCCTCACTGAAATCTGCAGGGTGTGACTTCAGCTGTATGCCCCCTTGTTTCTGACAGCTCAGACAAGCTTTATAAATTAAGCACTTTGCATGGATGTAGTGAAGATAGGGCTGCAGACAGACAGGTACAACTTATGTAGGATGATTTGTTTCATCTCTGTGAATCAGTCAGGCCAGTCACTTCTCTGGGTATAGGTAAGTGTGTACAAACACTTTAACTCTTTCAGTGTCAAGAAAGCCCACTGCAAGGGTAGGGTTTGTCTAATTCCAGAAGCTCAGATTAAGTTGAGACTAATGCCGCATACACACGATCAGATTTTCCGATGGGAAATGTTGGATGTGAGCTTGTTGGCTGAAAGTTCCGACCGTGTGTGTGCTCCATCGGACATTTGTTGTCGGACTTTCCACCAACAAATATTGGCTAGCAGGTTCTCAAATTTTCCGCCAACAAAACTTTGTTGTCGGACTTTACGATCGTGTGTACACAAGTTAGTCTCACAAAAGTTTGCGCATGCTCGGAATCAAGTACGAACCGAAAGCGATCGGTCTTGTAAAACTAGGGTTCATAATGGAGATATCACGTACGTCTTGTACGTCACTACGTTCGTAGTGGCCAACATTTGTGTGACCGTGTGTATGCAAGACAAGTTGGAGCCAACACCCTTCGAACAAAAATCCACGGTTTTGTTGTTGGAAAGTCCGATTGTGTGTACGGGGCATAAAATGTACAAAAATTGAGAAAGATGAGTCACATGTCAGTTTCATATAGAGTACTGTAGCTCCAAAAAACTGTTACTCTGCATTTGGTTGAACACGAATGAAATAAGTTTCCTACTAGTTTTTATTACAGAACTCTTTTAGCAAAATATCTTGTCTGACTGAGGCTGCCAACCCACAACACTTATCCAACAGGAAGAAAAGTTTTTTTCAGAATGAAGATACACTATAAATGTATTGGGACGCCTGCCTTTACACGCACATGAAATTTAATGGCATCCCAGTCTTAGTCCGTAGGGTTCAATATTGAGTTGGCCCTCCCTTTGCAGCTATAACAGTTTCAACTCTAATGGGAAGGCTGTCCACAAAGTTTAGGAGTCTGTCTATGGGAATGTTTGACCATTCTTCCAGAAGCGCATTTGTGAGGTCAGGTACTGATGTGGATAAGAAGACCTGGCTCACAGTCTCCGCTCTAATTCATCCCAAAGGTGTTCTATTGGGTTGAGGTCAGGCCAGTCAAGTTCCTTCAACCCAAACTCATCCATGTCTTTCTGGACCTTGCTTTGTGCACTGGTCCAAATCATTTGGTGGAGGGGGATTTTGGTGTGGGGTTATTGTTCAGGGGTTGGGCTTGGCCCCTTAGTTCCAGTGAAGGAAACTCTTAAGGTGTCAGCATACATTTTGTACAATTTCATGCTCCCAGCTTTGTGGGAACAGTTTGGGGATGGCCCCTTCCTGGTCCAACATGACTGCGCACAAGTGCACAAAGCAATAAAGACATGGATGAGAGAGTTTGGGGTGGAGGAACTTGACTGGTCTGCACAGAGTCCTGACCTCAACCCGATAGAACACCTTTGGGATGAATTAGAGCAGAGACTGCATGCCAGGACTTCTTGTCCAACATCAGTGCTTGACCTCACAAATGCGCTTCTGGAAGAATGGTCAAACATTCTGTGGAAAGGCTTCCCCAGATCACTGGGTGTATTGGCACCTTCAGCCTGGTTTTTGCAGACAGTCATGATGATTGCACACATGTGGGCTGGGTTCATATTCACCTCAGGAAGAGAGCTTAGTGCATGCACTTGGGAACAGCTCCACCCTACAGCCAGGTGGCCTGGTGTAGGAGTTGGGAGGGCTTTCAGGTGGAGACGGCTCCACGAGAGAGAGACAGGCAGTTTCTAGGAGTCTAAGGCCCCTTTCACACATGCGGACCGTATGTCCGTTTTTCATCCATCCGTTTTTGGATGAAAAGCGGACATACATGCATGTCTATGGGGCAGCAGGTGTCAGCGGATGAGCATCCGCTGACACCCGCTATTGTCCGCCTCCGCAATTGTCCGATTCTGCAGATGAAGGAAAACCCTATTTTTTCATCCGTCTGCAGAGCGGATCGGATGAACGCGGACAGACGGTTCGTGTTCATCCGATCCCCCATAGGGGAGAGCAGAGAACTGACAGGGCGGTCCCTGCACAGTGTGCAGGGACCGCCCTGTCATCAGCCGGCTCAGCGGGGAACAGCTGTGCGATCCCCGCTGAGCAGCAGATCTTCACGGGGCGGATCATTACGGATCCGCCCCGTGTGAAAGAGCCCTAAAGCCCCATACACACGCTCGGATTATCCGAGGACCAGGTCCGTCGGATCATGTTCGTCGTACTTTGTCCGATGTTGGTGTTGCATACACACGGTCGGACAAAGTTGTCGGAAAATCCGATCATTCTGAACGTGGTGACGTTTGTTGCCTACGACGGGACTACGTAGAGGCTAGTAGCCAATAGCTTTGGTCTTGTAATGTGATCTGAGCATGCGTAGCACTTTGTCCGTCGGACAACGCTACACACGATCGGATTTGGTGTGATCGGACCGTGTTGTCAAAAAATCTATCCAGCAGGAGATAGGACTTTGTCCGTCGGACAATCCGACACACACTGTCCGATGGTGCATACACACGGTCGGATTTTTCAACAACATTGTCCGATCGGACAGAATCCATGCGAAAATCCTACCGTGTGTATGGGGCTTTAGGCTGCAGGTGGCAGATGTGGCCCACGTCCAAGCAGCACAAAGCTGAGCAAGTAAGCTCCAGGAGGGAGTTTGAGTAAGTAAGAGTGAGTGAGCCAGGTGGCTGAAGTTTCTGCTATACAGTGATGGTGGAACCCCCTGTGAGGGAAGATTGCTGTGATTTTCTGTGAATTTTGTTTCCTTTAAATAAAATTGGGCTGCCATGCCCTTAAAAATACAGTCTGGACTGACCGGTGTTTCTGAAAACGCATACACCACTTGAGCATAGTCACCCCGAATCGTCACAATTCTTATAGACACACTCCTAAACCTTGTGGACAGCCTTCCCAGAAGAGCTTAAGCTGTTATAGCTGCAAAGGGCCAACTCAATATTGAGCCCTACGGACAAAGACTGAATAAAAATCGCAGAGGTGATCAAATACCACCAAAATAAAGCTCTATTTATGGGAAAAAAATGATAAAAATTCTGTTTGGGTACAGTGTAGAATGACCGCGCAATTGTCATTCATGAAAGCTGAAAATTGGTCTGGGCAGGAAGGTGTCTAAATGCCTGGTATTGAAGTGGTTAAATAATAAAATGGGTGGGAGATTGGTCTTGTCTGCAAAACTTCAGTGCAAAGATAAAAAAAAAAAACACAATAATGAAAAAGTACATGTTTATAGCGGTTTGTCAATGTATTTATTACAGGCATTTACATATTATACATTCACATCAGTCATGCATCAAGGAGTTTACAATCTCAGGTCCCTATATAACACACATACATGCAAATACTGGAGCCAATTTAGACAGGAGTCAATTAACCTACCAAGTTGATCTCAGACAAGGACTTACATGAAGTTGGACATTCAGGAACTTAGCGCTCTTGTATGTACTGTATTTATTTTTATTTTTTTTAGTCTATATTTTATTTTTTCAACAATTTTTCAATTTTTTCAACAAACACATTTTAATTGCATGTGTATCACAGTATATCTTACACAAATCAATTGTATTTTCAGCAAATATATATATATATAAGGCTACTATATAAAATAATAATTAAACAACAGAAAAAAAATAAATAAAAAAATAATAATATAAAAATGTATATATATGTATTTATCTTTTGACTCCCCCTATGGTTTTTAACTTATATTACAACGTGGAGCTAGAAAACAAGAGATTTAACCAACACAAAAATGCACCTTTTTAGGGTTTAAAAAAAAACAGAATGAATTTTGAGCTGGAATAAAGAATCAAAAAAGGAGGTATTTTATATTGTGTATAGTTTGTCTGCTCTAGTTCGGCATCTGAACCTCTCCTGGGACTCTATTAAACAACTAAGGAAAAAAAAAGACAGACTTTTACAGCACCTTCACTGTATACACATACCGTACTTTCCTTAAAACCTTCATTTGGGCTTTAGATTTGTTTTATTGTTGTAACATTTTTCTGTGTCTTAACTTTAATGTAACCATCATGCAAATCAGATTATCTTGCATAACTTTCTGACTACAGGGGGTCCCCGACTTACGAACGCCCGACCTACGAACATCCCATACTTACGAACGGGGCGCTGCGGGGACCCTCCGCCATTTTCCACCGTCCTCCGGCCGTTCTGTGCATGCGTGGCCATACGGAGCCTCGGAAAATGCCGGCAAACTTCGGAAATGTCCGTAATTTGCCGCGCATGCGCAGAACAGCATTAGACGGAACATCGGAAATGTCCGTAATTGTCCGTAATTGACGGTCTGCGCATGCGCGGCCGACTTACGAACAATTCCGACTTAAGAACAGGCGGGCAGTCCCTAACGAGTTCGTAACTTGGGGACCCCCTGTATGTCCCACTTGGAATAATGAGATGCCTAACCTTATTAGCCAGTGTGATTATTTGCTATCAAAACTCTCAAATATTTTCCCATAAAGTAGAATTATGGGAATTATTTATTTAAAAAAAAAAAAATTGTATTGGTCCCCCTGGAAAGTCCCCCAAATACCTATTGATCCTGCCAGTAAAGTCCACCTAATGCAGCTTCCTGTGATGATGTGGCAACAATACTACACTGCTTCTGAATTCACAGCAGAGTTGTCACTCACATATAGGCTTTGCCTGCTTGCACTACAGCAATGAAAAATAAATGTTGCAGAGGGCGCGGTTATCTGCACTGCCACTACTGTTAACAAACCTGTATCCTGCAATCAGTCCTGCCGCTGCTTCCTGGATTGACAGCACTGCTGTCACTGTAAGCTGCAGTGTCCGGGAGGGGGAGGGCATGAGAAGCAAATAAAGAACAATTGGCTCAGTCAGAGAAAGTAAAGGATTTTTTTTGCGTTTATTTTATGGGGTTTGTGCATCACGTAGTACCTGGATTTGGTGCATATTTAAATTGTTAGGCCCCATTCACACTTGAACCCCAAAGTCACATGACAAGTCGCATCCCATATTTCGCTATGAGTGGCATTCATATCTGTGCGACTTCAAAGTAGTTCCTGCACTAATTTGGTTCAACCTTATGCGACTTGAGGTCCATAGACCAACATGCCATCTGTCAATGACTTCACAAGTGGGCGGTGCCATCTGCCGACATCACCAGGCGGCTCCATCCCTTAGGTATTTAAGAGCTGTCACACTGCGGAGCAGGCAGTCCGCAGGAGCGATCGCCGGGGCAGGAGTTTTTTTCTTTTTTTCCCTTTGGCGGTGCAGCGTGATTGACGATGGATCTACTTTGGGGGACATTTTATTAATTTTTTTTAATAAAGGACTTGTCAAAAACTGGTGTATTGTGTTTACTCACTTTTTACACTTCTTTGGTGACCCCATACTCATTCACATGGGGGGGGGGGGTGAGATCTGGGGGCCCCCTTGTCAAAGCCCCCCACCCGCAAACCCCCACAACCACCACAGGGTTGTGGGGAAGAGGCCCTTGTCCCCATCAACATATGGATAAAGTGCTTTGGGGCGGGGGGCAGTTGGTCTTCACCAGAACTCCTAATAGTGCAGATGGCCCAGAAAGCCTACTAGGCCCCAGTTTTCTTTGCTGCAAACTGGTGCCAGTTTTCCACAAAGGGTTGCCGGGACAGTGTGGGCTACAATTCAGAGACTGTTTAGGAGGCAGTAGACAAGAGGTTAGTCCAATCCAGACAGAGCCCATGGCAGGTGAGAGAGTAATAAGGTTTAAGCAGAGGTCTAGGCAATCAGCAAGCAAGTTAGTCAGATAGAGGAAGGTTCTTGACAGGTGGCGAGCAGGAGAGAAGTCAGGTCAGTCCAAGAAGGCAACAAATAGGCACTGGCAGGTAAGTATAACATGGCTTTTACTCTCAGGCAGGGCTGGTTGCTAGAGGTTACAGCACACATTACGGCTCACTGATTAGTTGCTAGAGGTTACAGAACATGATTTCTGCTTGTTGATTGGTGTCTACAGATTACTGTGGATATGATCTCAGGGGGGCATGATATACATATCAATGCCGCTGGCCCCCACTATTTACATATGAATGCCGCCACTATTTACATATGAATGCCGGTAATTTACATGTAAACATAGGGTCTGCAGGTGAGTCATCTGTACACAACAAAAGGGCAGAGCTGGGCAGCAATAATAGCAGCACTTCACACTCAGATATTGGACACAGCTCGGGACTAAAACCTCAAGGGACGAGGGAAATTAAACCAGGATAGTTGGCAAGTATGAGGCAGCTGCTTTGGGCCCCACAACAATGACAGGGCCCAGGGTAGCTGCCCCTTTGGCCCTGCCTTAAAACGGCCCTGCTCTCAGGTAGCTGGCTATATAATACGGCACCAGCCACTTCAAAGGCTGGTGCTCAAATACCCTTCTGGCCAGGGGATACAAGGAATCCTGGAAAGCCTGACAGGGATCCTGTGGATACTGTAACACATTACTCAGCCAGCATACAATTATTATGAAAAGTATATCTGATGTTAAGTCCACTTCAATATTGTATTCAGAATTTGTAAAGACTTTTGTAGTTTGACACGCTATGGTTCATATGTTGCTGAAGAGAGGAGTGTTTGTCTTGCTGATGAAGGCAGATAACATTCCTGTGGTGTAGTCCAGCATTCACGTGTCAGTGAGTAGAACCGGACGGGAGGTGCCATTTGCGCTCTTCACTTTCTTCTGGCTTATTAGCGGTTGTGACTACTGTGATCTCTGTTTTATGCAACTGTTAGGCATGAGTTTGGTGGTCATCACTTGCTTAGATTGTACTGTAAATCACAGGGACTCCTCCTGTCTCAAAGTCGTACAAGTAGCCTTAAATGACCCATAAAAATGTAGATACCCTCCAAAAGAGAACGTGCATTTTAGGTGTTTATTTCTCAAGCTATATAAGATCCTCTCTCATTTGGGAGATAATTTCATGGATTATTATTAATTTATCATTCTACCCATATTCTACAGAGCTGGTGTATTTAAGCAAGTTGTAAGTAAAACCTCTACTTCTGATCCCACAAAGCGCTTTCTCATTTTTCCCCTGAGCGCAACGCACTCTTGCCTGCACAACACGGATGCTCCATTAAAATTTAGCACAAATAAAACAAGTACTGACATGTTTCCCTCTTCTTATTATAAAATATTAATGGGTTTCCATTCTAACGTGTGGATTTTGTAACTGGAGAAGCAATTTCTGTGCAATGCATGTCTTAATTGGTGAAATACTTAAGAGAACATATCCTGGTGGACGGTATAGTGACAAAATGCATCCACCCTGCTCTCTGTACTACAGCGGTTTCCATCAAGCTCATTATCTACACTATACATGTTCATCATAATGATAGTTTACTGTATTGGGGGGGGAGCGAAGATCAAGATCTCATAGAAGTATTATGAAAAATGATAATGGGTTGCATACAACATATGCATATGAATTGGCAAGGAAAAAAAAAAAAAAAGAGTCACGATTTCAGTATAGCGCCAGATATTGTCTGGTGTTACCTGTTACAGTAAAAACTGGTTTCTTCACAGTGGATTGCAGATTTTTGTGGATTGGACATGGAATTATTATTTTTTCAACTATTAATACTTGAGAACTACCCATAGGTGTGACTATAGAGTAATCAGTTTAAACTTTACTAGTTCACATGATCTGTGGTTGTTACATTGTTGTGTGCTGCTGAGAGTGTACTATATATTGCATTATATATTATGTTAACCACTTTCAGACCAGACCAATTTGCAGCCAAAGGACCAGGCCCCTTTTTGCGATTCGGCACTGCGTCGCTTTAACTGACAATTGCGCGATCATGCGACGTGGCTCCCAAACAAAATTGACGTCCTTTTTTTCCCACAAATAGAGCTTTCTTTTGGTGGTATTTGATCGCCCCTGCGGTTTTTATTTTTTGCGCTATAAACAAAAAAGTGCGACAATTTTGAAAAAAAACGCATTATTTTTTTATTTTTTGCTATAATAAATATCCCCCAAAAATATATAAAAAAATATTTTTTTCCTCAGTTTAGGCCGATACGTATTCTTCTACTTATTTTTGGTTAAAAAAATCGCAATAAGCGTTTATTGATCGGTTTGCGCAGAAGTTATAACGTTTACAAGATAGGGGATAGTTTTATAGCATTTTTATTAATCATTTTTTTTTATTAGTAATGGCGGCGATCTGCGATTTTTTTTTTTTGTGACTGCGACATTATGGCGGACACATCGGACATTTTTGACACATTTTTGGGACCATTGTCATTTATACAGCAATCAATGCTATTTAAATGCATTGATTCCTGTATAAATGACACTGGCAGTGAAGGGGTTAACCACAAGGGGGCAGTGTAGGGGTTAAGTATGCCTAGGGGTGTGTTTCTTACTGTGGGGGGGGGGGTGTGGCTGTCAGCTAGTGAATGCTGATCTCTGCTCCAATCACAGGGAGCAGAGATCGGCGTAACTAGTTGCTAGGCAGAACGGGGAGATGCTGTTTATCTCGGCATCTCCCCGTTCAGCCTTCCCGTGAGACGATCGCGGGGGTCCCCGCGGCGATCGAGTCCGCGGGGCCCGCGACCGGACTCACGGGGGTACCGACCGGCGCGGGAGCGCACCGCTCCCAGCGCGCTCCCGATGGCACGGACAGGCATTAAGGAGAGACTTATATTTACGCACTCCTGCCTGTACGTGCCATTCTGCCGACGTATATCGTCGTGCGCGGTCGGCAAGTGGTTAAAGGAGGACTTTTGCAAAGTGAACAGCCTATTTGCCTTTAGTAAATCAATCCACTGACTTGGAACAAACAATACATTTTGGCTTCTGACCTTTCCATGACTTTACTGATGCCCATTCTTGTTTGGGGTTAGTGGTCTGAAAAGTACTGAAACCAGAGGTTTAGTGTAATGGCTAGGTAGCTATAAGGATAGCAATGGCATCCCCCATTTTTCTCTAATGATAGTCTGATCATAACTTCAGTTCCTTAGGTGTATAGGAAGCCATTTAAAGTGGTTTTAAAGGGGTTGTAAAGGAGATTTTTTTAAAATAACAAAACATGTTATACTTACCTCCACTGTGCAGCTCGTTTTGAACAGAGTGGCCCCGAACCTGGTCTTCTGGGGTCCCTTGGCGGCTTTCTCGCCCCCCCCCCCCCGCAAGTACTGCTCACCTTAATACGAGCTCCCTCGCATGGTGGGAAGTACTTGCGGGCGCGCTCCAGTGATACAGCTGGTGGCTATAGCCGCTCGCTGTATCACTCAGCCCCGCCCCCCGGCGCGCTGCGTTATTGGATGTGATTGACAGCAGCGCGAGCCAATGGATGCGCTGCTTTCAATCCACTTTAGCCAATCAACGGCCAGGGTGAGCGGCGATATTGTCAGATGTTTTTTCACCTTAATGCATAGAATGCATTAAGGTGACATTTTTGTTTACCTTTACAAGCCCTTTAAAGGCAGAAGGTTTATTATGCATTCTATGCAGTAAGGTAAAAAAAACTTCTGCATGCAGCCCCCCCAATACATACCTCCCCCTAAATACATACCTGAGCCCGATCTCGATCCAGCGCTGTGCACGAGAGCCAAGGCTCTCTCTGCTCTCTACCTCCTCATTGACTCAGATACAGCTTCCAATCACACCCAGTGATGAGGGAGCAGGAAGATGCCTTATATAAACACAGAGCTCACTCGGGAGCCAGCTATGAGGGCGCTCATGGGGGGAAGAGCCAGGAGAGATGAAAGGGGACCTTAGAAGAGGAGGATTAGGGCTGCTCTGTGTAAAACCCTTGTGCAGAATAGGTAAGTATGACATGTTTGTTATTTTTAAAAAAATGTAATCACTTTAAAACCCAAATCCAGCATAAAAAGCAACCCCCCCTTTCTTAGTCCCCTTTCTCACTGATCTTTGGGATGCAAAAAAAAAAAAAGGAAAACATTACCAAATCCCCTTTTTCACTTACTGGGGTCACATTATCATCCAACCATGGTTCCTTCTCCTCTCCATTTTCTTCATAAAGGGGTCTTTTCTGCACATGCACACATCACTGCCTGCCTGGCATGGAAATTCCCATTGGTTTTTCCACCAGAAGGGTCATCTCAGGAGCCGGAAAACTAGTGATGTTGGCATGAGGAGAGTGAAGGGGATCTATGGGGCTGAAATAGTGGTCCCCATAGGCAGGAATGGTGTCAGCAAGGGACCTAAATCTTAAAAAATTCTTAGACATTCGAAATGGATGGGTTAAAGGGTAGTGGCAGGGAGGGATGGTAGGCAAAAATATTCTAATATCTTTTTTGGTGGAATACCATTCAAAGTGAACCATTCTTTTGCTCATGCAGGGTAAGGTAATAGGGTCACTTAGCTCCTTTCCTGTCTAGTAACATATGCTCACTTTTACTCAGGTCTGAGCTGTTCGGTTGTTGGGACCATGAAAATTAAGCTCTATGTAAGCTTCAACCTGACTTGTAGCTAACAAAAGGTCAAGGACTTCCCTGGCCTAATGTGACAGCACTAGGCCAATCAGGAGGCACCCAAGTAAGTGCCCTCACATGAAAGAGGGGTAATGAGTCAGTTGTGAGCCAGAGAAGCTGGTTATTTCACTATGCTCCTGGTAGTCCAATAGAGTGGCGAACTTGGCGAAGGGGCATGGGAAAGTGAGTAGAAGCTTCTGGGAAGAGAGAGGCTTAGTGACCTTTTCACTTTGCTCTGCATTGGGAAAGGAAAGGATCACTTTAAGCTTAGAAATGGTCTTCAGAAACATATGTTGGAACATATTTCCAATACTTTCTTCATTAGACCTATCCATGAGTTTAAAAAATGGTAAAGTATACAATCTTTTTAAGATCTAATGTTACATAAATAGAGCTATTCTGTTTAAAACATCATTTGTCATCTCTGCAAATGGCCTTAATTTATAGGTGCTCATGTTTATATGCGTGCGTATACCTTGCGCTGTAGAATGGAAAGTGAGTCTCAGTAGACTTCAGGTTTGTTTTAAGGAAGTGTTGATTGCAGATTTAAGTATTCCAGCTCAAATGTAACTTCACAAATCATGTATCGTGCTCGACTTTCAAAACATTTCCTTCTTGTTATTCCTTAGATTTTCCACATTCACTATTATTCACTACATATGTACTTTAAATGAATCCTGCACTGGGAGAAAGAAATTGCTGCCGTTGCTGACCTCTTTGCAAAATACCAATTGTCCAGCTCTCTTTGACTTGAGTATTTTCTGAGTCACTCAATTGGACAAGCATACAAAGCAGGAAAGTAAGTCAGCCCATAGATGATTCAGGGTTTTTTGTTTGTTCAACCAGCAGGGTGAATGAGAAAATTTACCCAATTCCCCCCTCCACACATTCGAGGTGGATGAGAGAATCACTCCCACTCAGCTATTGTGTTTTGACAGTGCGATTTAGTGCTGCTGGCTATAGCTGGTCGAATGGCATTTATCCAACAGACTGGTTGTACAGAAGTTGATTGGGGTCCCCTATCGGTGCTGTCTGCTCCTCCTCTTCCCTGAGTGCCCCCATAGCAAGCTGTGGGGGCACTTGTGCAGGCACACTCCTGAGCTAGGCTACGTGCGTCCATAAAAACACAGCGTGGCTCGGCCATGACCTCGCTTCCTCCTTACAAGATATGATTGACAACAGCAGGAGCCAATGGCTCTCGCTACTGCCTCTGTGTCCTGTGAGAAGAGGGAGAGAGAATGGTGCTACTTTTTTACCTTAAAAGGGAAGTATGGGTCAAGGCCCACCTGAGCACACTGATCCATCCGGACCAAGTGGGGTTTGTGGCGGGCCGGGAGGGCAGGGACAACGGGGTTCGGGCGATCCTGCTTCTCCAGAGGATTCGGGAGGTGGGGACCCCCGGTCTGCTCCTGTCAATAGATGCTGAAAAAGCCTTTGACAGGGTAGACTGGGGGTTCATGACAGATACACTTGAGTTTATGGGCTTTGGCCCTAAGCTAATTCAACGTGTCAAGGTATTATACGACCACCCGAAAGCTAAAGTTAAAATCAACGGCATCACCTCTGTTCGAGATGAGGAACGGGACAAGGCAGGGGTGCCCATTGTCCCAGATGCTGTTTGTCCTGACGATGGAACCCCTGCTGGCCACGATCCGAGCTAATCCAAAAGTGGAGGGGATTGAAGCAGGAGGGGACACGCACAAACTTTCCGCTTTTGCGGATGACATTCTGTTTTTTATAGGGAATCCGCGGTCGTCTATGCCGCACCTACTGTTCGAACTCACACGATATGGGAAAATGTCCAACTTCAAAATCAACCGTACGAAATCTTTTATCCTGAATGTTAATATAGAAAAGCTTGATCGGCTCTCACTACAGGAGAGCTTCGACTTTCCTTGGAGGAAGCAGATCAAATACCTGGGAATCAACTTAGCCAGCTCGATTAAAAAAATCTATAATATTAATTATCTCCCGCTGCTTGATGAGGTAAAGAAGAAATGTAAAGAATACACCAATAGACCCATCTCCTGGATAGGCCGTATAAATACAGTCAAAATGATGGTCCTCCCGATAATTACATATAAATTTCAGATGTTGCCTATCCCACTCTCTGCGGCTTATCTAAGAAAATTAAAGTCCATAATCATAAACTTCATTTGGAATAATAAAAAACACCGGATTGCATTAAAGATATTAAAACAAGAAAAAAAACAGGGAGGTCTCGCGGTCCCTGACATAGCTAATTACTATCAAGCGACGGTTCTGTCCAGGATTCCAGAATGGGGTAAGGAGGAGACGGATAAAAGATGGGTCACCCTAGAAAAAGATATTAGCCAAGCACAGTTGGGTAGAATTATTTGGAATCCACCGACACATAGATCCTTAGATGTAAACACACATATTATCACATTAAACGCACTAAAAATATGGGATAAATGGCACAAAAAAGTAAATAGGAATTATAATTCACTACGAATAACACTAAAAGATAAGGAATTTTTTCAGCCCGGTAGACCAGAGATAGGGGGGGATTGGATATTGAAAGACGAAACACGATTAAAGGATGTAATGCACGATGGGAAATTAATACCTTTTGAGGAACTACAAGGTAAGAGGGAAATTCTCAGGTTGGACAGATGGCGGTATCTCCAAATACACCACTTTGTTAAAAGCCTGCCTCAGCCTATGAGGTCGGAAGGAGAGATCACATGGCTTGAAAGTGTATGTATGGAACCTAATACTAAAAAAATGATCTCAAGGATCTATAAAAAGATGATTGGGACAGAAAGGGAGGAGATCCCGCCATATGTCCATAAATGGGAAAGGGAATTTGGAGTTTGTTTAGACACAGGCACAATAGGGAAAATTATTAGGATGACCCATAGGTCGGCGATTGACAGCAGGACGGCTGAGGCCAACTATAAATGCCTCGCAAGGTGGTATATTACCCCGGACAAAGCAAGCCGGTACCAAGAGGGATCCTCTCCTGATTGCTGGAGAGGGTGTAAAGAAAGAGGGACTATGGCCCATATATGGTGGGAGTGCAACAAGATTAAAACTTACTGGACAATGATTTTAGGATATATAAAGGAGATCACTCGGAAGACTATAGATAATGATCCGTGGGTGGTCTTGATGCATGCCACAAGGGAAGAGACAAAGCAATATGAAAACTCATTGGTACCACATTTATTAAATGCAGCAAAGAAACTGATTGCTAAAAGGTGGAGAGAAGTGGAGGCCCCTTACATGTGGGAATGGGTGGACGCTGTCGAAAGTGTTCGACTCATGGAGTCACTTAAAAGGAACTCTGATGGGGACAACAAGGAGTTGGGAGGGTGCTGGAACAGCTGGAAAAGCTTCAAGAGAACATGGAGTTATGCTGAAGCTATTAGGCCTTAGACACAAAAGCAGGATAAGGACGAACACAAATAAAGTATAAACTCAGGAAGCAGCGATGAGATTTGGGGGGGGGGGGAGGGAGGGTAACATTAGGATAGTTGGTATAAAAGGAATCAGGATACAAATAAGTGGCATGCAGAGAGGAGAGATAAAAATTGTACTCTGAAGTAGTCATTGGAAGCCTGCTCTGCTATACCTTATGTACGTGACTTAATGATGGGTCCATAAATATGCCACAATGATGTGACGTAAAACAAACTGGACAGAACTCGATCGGTGCAAACCGTCCTAGGTCCGCTTGGAATGCTGAGCTGAAGTGGCAAAAAAAAAAAAAAAAAAAAAAAAAAGAAAAAAACAAAAAAAAAGGGAAGTATAGGGAAAAAAATATTTTAAGAATTATACTTGCCTAGGTGGATGCAGTATCGGACCGATGCTCTAAGACTTAGAACCGAGCGATCAAAGACTGCTGATCGATCGGTTCTCAGTGCTTCCTGAGCAGAGAGCTGGTGACTGTCAGTCACCACTGTCTGCTCTGCCCCCCTACGCTCACTGGAGTGGTGGGCTGTGGAGGAGTGGGAGTGGCTAGCTTAGGCCCTCAGTGGCTCAGGTGCCAGACTGGGTGCCGATCCAGGCATGTGGGTGGATGCCAACCATATGATTGCGATCTTTTCCCAGGCTGGACGGGGTCTGTGACGTCAGCCAAGACCGGCCTTCAGCCCCACTGTCTGGTGAAAATGGGTCACAGGAGGGCAGAATGAACTGCGCTCCTGTAATCCACAGGAGAAGTGCAGCCAAAGGAGCAGCAAACACTGCATGTGATGTCACATCGTCACATGGGGTGTAGGAGGAAGCTCTGAATGATTATGCAGTCTCCTGGGATTTAAGTGTTGTGTGCCGTAGGAAGTCCTGATAATAGATAGACAAGCACACAGAGTGCCTTAAATCATGGGAGATATGGGCATGCTCAGTGACGTCATTCTAAAGAACAAAAAGGATTACAACAATACTATGCAAGTAAGGAAATATCTACAAGCAGTGTTCATTAGGGTTTTTTATGCTGATTACAACGTTGTGGGGGAGAGTTTACAACCACTTTAAAGTATGCATTAATAGGGTGCTTGTTTACATTAGAGGGCTGCTAGTCTGCCCAGATACTGCTGCTATAGAAAGTAAAGGGAAGAGGAGCTGTGGTTTCAATTACTCTTTTGTGAACCTTGAGGACTAATTTCTCCATGATGTCTGCAGCTACAGAGGTGATGGAGGGCTTTAACTGCATGTTCAGAAGATGTAGATATTTTATTGTATATAGTCTGTGCACTAGCATTTAGTGAATAGGTAGGTTACTTCCCTGTGAAGTCAATTGTATGTAATGGATGGATATGTGTCATTTTCAGTAGTGTCATGGACATGGGATGGGATTCACACTCATAGGAGTGTGAATGGATAGATTGCATTCTTGACAATGAGACTGCTTTAAAGAAAATAGATACATTGCATCATTAGTCGATGCCCTTGCTTTGCTGAAAACATGTTGTCCTCCCAGCAGGGGCATTGCTAGGTCTACAAAAGATCTGGGGCTAGAGCCCATAGCAGCGTAGTAAAGCAAGTCATACGCTTGGGCGGGCATACACATGTATATACAGTAATATACGTGTGTGTGTGTGTGTATATATATCCCCAGAGAGCCCCCCACTTACATCAGGGTCCCCAGAGAGCCCCCTTACATCAGGGTCCCCAGAGAGCCACCTTGCATCAGGGTCCCTAGAGAGCCCCCCTTACTTTAGGGTCCCCATAGCGCCTCCCCCTTAAATCAGGGTCCCAGAGAGCCCCCTTACTTTAGGGTCCCCAGAGAGCCTCCCCTTAAAACAGGGTCCCCAGAGAGCCTCCCTCTTAAAAGTAGGGTCCCCAGAGAGCCTCCCCTTTAAAATCAGGGTCCCCAGAGAGCCTCCCCTTAAAATCAGGGTCCCCAGAGAGCACCCCCTTACATCAGGGTCCCCAGAGAGCCTCCCCTCCACTTGGGGACCCCTGCAAACACTCAGGGGTATGGGCCCCAATAGCCACCCCCTATCGACACCACTTCCTCCCAGGTTTGTAGTTAATAGATAGGTTTTATTCTCAGTGATGTTTTAGGTTTGTAGTGAATGGATAAGTTGCATTCTCAGTGATGTTACTGGTTTGTAGCTAATGGATAGGTTGCATTTTCTGTGATGTCACTGGTTTATAGTTAATGGATAAGTTGCATTCTCAGTGATGTCACTGGTTTATAGTTAATGGATAGGTTGCATTCTCTCTGATGTCACTGGTTTATAGTGAATAGATATGTTGCATTCTCAGTGATGTCAATGGTTTATTGTGAATAGATAGGTTGCATTCTCAGTGATGTCATTGGTTTATTGTGAATAGATATGTTGCATTCTCAGTGATGTCACTGGTTTATTGTGAATAGATAGGTTGCATTCTCAGTGATGTCACTGGTTTAAAGTAAATGGATAGGTTGCATTCTCTGTGAGGTCACTGGTTTATAGTGACTAGATAGGTTGTATCCTTGGTGATGTCACTGGTTATAGTGAATAGATAGGTATTATTCTCGGTGATGTCACTGTTTTATATTAAATAAACAGATCACGTTCTCAGTGGCTAGTTTGTAGTGAACAAATAGGTTTCATTCTCCGTGAAGCCAGAGTTTTAGAAGTGAAGCAGTAGGTTGCATTCTCTGTGATGTCACTTGTTCTTTGGAAAATGTTAGGTTACACGCTGATAGATGTTGCTGGTTCTTGGAGACATGGTACACTGGGTCACAATCTTATGTAATATGATAGCAGTATACAAAATGACATGTTTCAACTGCGCCCTGTTTTTTATCAAGGGCTAAGATCACAAAACCTCTTGGTTTATTTTGTGTGGTGAAGGATACGATGATTTACTTTGTGTTTGTGTTTGGGGAGAATTTTGCTTGTTCTGTGTTTTGTTAGTATTAAAGTTGCATTACCAGAAGAAGTACAGAGATTTCTGGTAAATGCAGTTAGTCACAGCGCTGATCCCTCTTGTCACAGCCTTTGTGTGACTGTGTGGGTTGGTGATAATTGCAGGTGTTAAACATTTTGCGGGGTCAGCTCCTCTGTAACCGTAAACCTTTTTTTTTTTTTTAATTACAACAATTAACTTTTTTTTTTTTTTAGATTGGGAGTTTAATACACCCATCTGTCACCTGGAATTACACATTTTGCCTCAAATTGTTTTTATTTTATTTTATTAATTTTTTTACAGAATGGTGTTTATTACAGTACTGACCCAGGGGATCTATGAGGATAATGAGTTACTCAATATGAAAGTAATGAAGGTCTGGCTGGAATATTAGTTTTGGTGGTCTCATATATAAACACTCCTACAGGATTCAGCGTGGGAGTGTGCACAGTATGGAATTCATTTCTTGGTCTGTTATTTGATACACTTACTCTCAGTTGGAGGGAGAAGAGGTTTAAGTGATGTATTTTGGTGGCCTTTTTTGTTGTTAATTTGTGGGAATTGGTCTTCACATCTTTAAAACTTCAAGTTTTAAATGCATTTTTTGTAGCAAAATGTTGCCGCCCATAATTACCTCCCATACATTTGTTCTTGGCCTTGGTACTTGACTGAAGTTGCAGAACGAGGGCTACCAGGGCTCAGAAGAAATGGAAATTGCAGCTCCTAGTGGAAAAAAAATGTCCCCATAATAAAGCACCAGCCCAACACTTACCCACTCTTTAAAAAGGAAAATAAGACCGCGCTACTCTCTATTTAAACCCCTAACAATTACATAGGCTGCTGCTCAAGGTGGGATACACACACTGATAGTAATTATTGTAAAAAAGAGCAGCGCCAAATTACACTAGAATGTTATAAAACTGGAGCCCCATTGAAAACGACACCTGTGTCGAAACTAGTCTGGGAGGGTACGCAGTGACGCCACCATGCTATAACAAAGGAGGACGGGCTCCTGTACTTTCGTTTTTAAGTGCTCCTAAGGAGATTTTATGTAAGTGCATCATATACTTTTATCTAATAAATTTGTGCAAACAGAATTATGCTATGGGCGGCTTTTTTCTTCTCTCTTGAATGTGATGCCAATGAGTATACGGAGGTTTAAACACCCCTTAACCCTAATTGGTGGAGGCTGTGGATCGGGAGAGTGGAAAGCCAGGGACATCCACATCAGTTTGCCGATCGGTTCCCACTAAAGTTTTATTACTTTACTCTGCAATGGAAATGTGACACCCTTTAACCCTAACTGGTGGAGGCTGTGGATCGGGAGAGGGAGAAGCCAGGGACACCCACACCAGCTTGCTGATTGGTTCATCATAAAGCTACATATGCTTTACCCTCTGGTAAGCGCATAGGGATCTATGGTGTCGGGCACTTCACATTAATTGTGTATACAAGTCACCGAGGTGCACAATTTTGAGTCACGTCTTGATGGGCGCAGTGCCATTTTCTTTTTTTTCTCTTCCTTGTACCGCCAGAGGACTTTTTATTTAGCTTGTTTTCTATTTGAGCCAGTATTATCACTATACGAACTTTAATACTCTATTCTTTATGATCCTGTGTCACATCTGGTTCATAATTCAATCAATTGTGTGTATATACAATCTGATTCATTTAGATAGGGACGCAGTTTTATAACATTCTAGTGTAATTTGGCGCTGCTCTTTTTTACAATACTTAGCCACTCTTACCTGAACACCTAATCGAACCCCCTAATACAAGTCAATACCTCCTAACCCCATAACACTTAAAGAGAAAGTAAAGCCTCCTCACAAAAAAAAAAAAAAAAAACGGAACCTGCAAGGCAAAGGCATAATGAGCTAGTATGCAGCATACTAGCTCATTATGAATAGCTTACCTGAGAACGAAGCCCCCGAAGCGGTCCTCATCCACGACCTTCTCCGCCGCCATCAAGCCCGGAGTGACTTCCGGGTCTCGCCGCTCCAGCGCTGTCATTGGCTGGTTTGGCGATGACGTCACTCCCGCGCATGCGCACGAAAGCGGCATATCACCGTGATCTTGGCATGCGCAGTGCGCCTGCGCGCCGCTGTCTACGCATGCGCCGTAGACAGCGATGCCTCTTTTTTTCTAAATATCTCCTAAACCATGTAGGTTTAGGAGATATTTATTGGACCTACAGGTAAGCCTTATCTAGGCTTACCTGTAGGCCAAAGTGGTTTGTAGGGTTTACAACCACTTTAACCCCTAACCTAGTTTATAACATAAACTTATCTAAGAATTAACCCAGCTCCTACAACAACCCCAAATATGTAATTTCCAAATTCTAGACAGAAATCAAACAGAAACTTCACTCCTCTTGTACATTTCTTTCTCTTTCCCTTCTCATCTTGTCCACTGGGTTGTCCTAAAAAAAAAAAAAAAAAGTCTGTAACACCTTCCCAACCCAAAATATGCAATATTCAAAGCTGAACTCCAGGCAAAAACCAAAGAGAAACTTCATTCCCCTGTACATTGTTTATTCCTTTAATCTTGTCTGCTGGGTTGTCCTCGCAAGACAAACTTACACACCCAGTGAATCCAGCAAATTCTTACTGCATGCTGGGTCCCATGCACCATCTTCTTTTATGCCATCAACAGAAGCTTGCTGTCTCTTCCTGGTTCCCAAGGTGACCTCCCACGCCCCCAGGTTCGCCCTCCTCCAGCCTCTGTATTGAAACCAATGCCTCCTGGTATTTGTGACTTGCATATGCCAGGAGGCTTTAGGAGCTTTATAGACATCATTCTAGCCTACAGGGAGCAGGTGAGGTTACTTTTTTGGCAAATAACCACCAAAGACAATTAAATTCAGCTTTTTCAGATTGAAGGTAGGGTGTTGGTATTGTAAGTGTTTTGCATGAGTGAGGTTGATGAGTGAGGTTGAGGAAAGTGGAAAGGTAGCGCTGGACCCGTAGGTTTATTTGACTGGTATTGCTATCCTAAGGTATTACTGTTGGTGATGATCTGGTTCCTGGGCAGGCAGCTTCTGCACTCCAGAGGATCTCCAAGGTCTCCTTGGCTTGTAGTGTAATGTAAAAAGCACCACACCACTGCTAGATTTTCATATCAATCTGATATTGATACAATATCCCTTCCATGGGGTTATAAATAAAACCAACCATTCAATAGTAATGAGAGTGTCAAAAAAAATAATTACCCAAAAATGTGAACATGAGTGCCGAACAGAAATGAGAATATGGGTGCTGAAAAAAAAAAAGGATATATGTAAATGTATGTATGTATGTATGTGTGTGTGTATATATATATATATATATATATATATATATATATATATATATATATATATATATATAAAACATTATTTTTTTTTTTTTTAACACAAATAATAATAATCATCACATACATTGTGGGTGATATGGTAACCTAATGAAAAAAAAAAAAATTGTGCAAAAACTCTCGAAGTTGTCGAAATGTCTATAAATTTAACCATACATTATACAATCTGTACAATCGTAAAACAAATAAATAAAAGTGTAAATAAAACAAAAAAAAATAATAGCAAAATAATAATAGTATTACTAATAATAATGATAGTACTAACGACAATAATATTCATAATCAGTAGTGATACATTCTCAGTAAAATATTTTTCCCTAATGGGATTAGAGGTATAAAAAATAAGCAAAATGATATGTGTGTAAATTGAACCATACAATATGAAATCTGACTGTACAATTGTAAGACAAGGCAGAAAGAAAATAATAATAATACAGAAAGAAAATAATGCAGAAAGAAAATGGGTATGAGTGAGGGTCTGCTTTAAGGACACAGATTAATGCAGCTTTGCAATATCAAATAATATCAATATCAAATAACAGACATCTCTACACTTACCTGCTCTGTGCAATGGAATTGCACAGAGCTGCCCTGAGACTTCTCTTTTTGAGTTCCCGGCCTGTGCTCCTGGCTCCTTCTCTCTGTCCAGTGCCCCCACGGGAAGCTGCCTCGCATGGGGACACTTGTGTGTGCCCGTTCCTGAGCCTCGCTGCTGCATCTTTTAACACAGACAGACTTGGTCCCGCACCCTCGTCACTGGCTTTGATTGACAGCACTGGAAGTCAACGGCTCCCAGCAAAGCCAGTGAGACCCAGAAGTGCACAGTGCTGGATTGAATGAGGGCTCAGGTAAGTAAAAGGGGGGAGGGGCTAAAATCAATGCTTAAACATTTTGTACCTTAATGCAAAGAATTCATTAAGGTAAAAAATTCTTAGGCTTTAGAACCACTTTAAAGTGGAGTTCCGCCTCATTTTTTTTTTTTTAAAGTCCGCAGCTACAAATACTGTAGCTGCTGACTTTTAAAATATGGACACTTACCTGTCCAGGGCACCCGCAATGTCAGCACCCAAAGCCAACCCGTCCCTTGGCTCTCGGGTGGAGGCGCCGCCATCTTCGGTAAGGGAATAAGGGAGTGAAGCCTTGAGGCTTCACTTCCTGGTTCCCTACTGCGCATGCGCGACTCGCGCTGAATGAATGAATGATTTGTATAGCGCTACAAATGCGAACTGAATCGCCTCAATGCGCTTGTTCTGTCCTGTGTTGTCCTGCTTATTAGAAGAGGTGGGTCTTGAGTTTTTTTCTGAAGGCCCGATGGTTTTCTTCCATGCAGATGTTGGTGGGTAGAGCGTTCCATAGCCGAGGTCCTTGGACTGCGAATCTTCGTTCTCCCTTAGATTTGTAGCGGGCTTTAGGGATTGAGCGATTCCTACTGGTCCCTACTGTCTTCTGTGACCCGTGTGTCTCCCAGAAGACAACGGGGGGGACGGAGAAGGCACCGGAAGTGGCGTAGATACCCGCGGGTGGCTCGGCTATCTATGCCCGGAAGTGGGAGCAAAATACCTGGATTAGACAGGTATCTGCTCCCCCCTCCCCCCTGAAAGTTGCCAAATGTGACACCAGAGGGGGGAACTGGAAAAGCTTAAGTTTAATTTTTGAGTGGAACTCCGCTTTAAGGCCTCATTCATGAAGGCATATGGATCAGACAGACTGTGTTCTAATCAGTGCATTGGACCTGCACAAATGTGCAATCCGGAATGGTCGTGGAGGTCCATGCAGCCAGCCACCTGTCATTGATTTCAACAGGCTGCCTGCACACCCCTGGATGGAACATCTATGCATCCCAGGCAACTGAAGACGGCCCTTTGCACAGGTGTACGGATTTTTGATGCCCATGTGAATGAGACCTTTTGCATCATTGAATGTATTTTTAATTACAATTCATGTAAGTACCTGCATTTTACCTGATATCAGCATCTTGCAGTCCCTGCACAGTAACAATATGCCTTTGAGAAGTGACCACTTTTAGCTTTGTCAGCCAGAAACGTCACTTTTGTGCACGCCTCTCGTTCTGGTTCCCATTGGTATTAAGAGCTTGACTTTTCTAACTTTTAGTCTAATGCTGCGTACACACGGTCGGAATTTCCGATGGGAGCTTTTCATCGGATTTTCCGACGGTGTGTATGCCCAACGGTCTTTTTCTGTCGGCATTTCCGACGGACTTTGGATTGAGAACCTGTTCTTAATTTTTCAGACGGAAAACCTTTCTATCAGATTTTTCAATCGTTTGTATGCAAAATTCTGACGCATGCTCGGAAACAATTCAACGCATGCTCAGAAGCATTAAACTTCCCTTTTATAGTGCCGTCGAACGTGTTGTATGCCGTGGTGTTATTGACCGTCGGAATTTGGTGTGACCGTGTGTAGGCAAGACAGTTTGAGCGAAATTCCATCGGAATTCCGACAGGAAAACCATCAGAGCTTTTTCCGGCGAGAATTCCGACCGTGTGTACGTGGCATTAGATCTGTCTTTTGTGTTAGATTCAGGCCACCAATCCCCACTGTGCCATGAGGACTCCCATAATGACCAATATGGGTGCTATTACTAGATGAGGGTTCAGCTCCAAAAAAGTGTCTTCTTAGGAAAACAAAGGAGGATTAGAAGAGAAAACAGGGGAGCCTTTTTATTTTATTTTTATTGCTGGCACAGGTGATACTGAACACATTAAAGCGGAGGTCCACCCAAAAAAATTTTTTATATTAGTAATCTCCTTTAAATGTAATAAAAATAATTTTGATAAAACAAAATATGAGGGCAAGATTTGTACAATTTGAAAATGCCTTAGAGGTAGTTCAGCTATATTTTGTCCACTGTTATGCAAGGACCTATTCTGTTGAGAAGACCTGATCAGCCAACATGTAGCTGCAGATCTCAGCACATCAACTTCCCACAGAACTAAACAGTCTGTATAAAGATCTGGGTAGAAAATTACAGCTGCATTATCTCCTGTAGGTGTAAATGGGATTTGCATCTACTCATCTTAATTCCTGTAAGCGTGAATGGAAATTGAGACTAAATAGTCATATTAATTCCTGTGGCTTGCATGGTAATTGTATCCAGAGAGATAACGGTAAATCCTGTGCTTTCTATAGGAAATCTCTTTGACAAGCTTAAGATGTGTAGCATTAAAGTTAACCTGTCACGCATAACTGCTTATATAAAGAAGAGGAACTTCAGGGCCAAATTCAAGATCAGGACCTGCACCCTATGCTGCTGGACTCGTTCACATCTCATGAAGGCAGGGCACTTTGGCCTTTTTGCCTTGGATGCTGAAGGATAAGGTTGCCACCTGGCCAGGGTTCACCCGGACAGTCCAGGTTTTAAATCATGTGTCTGGGTTTCAGGCGGGCTGCAACCTGGACACATTATTTGGACCGGGCTGTGGCTACCCAAGTAACCAAGATAGTCATACACATATCTGTTGCAGTCCGGGAGCTGCGGAGCGCTGTCTGGGAGCAGGTTCGGCATCACTGGGGGGCAGGGCGATGATGTCAGCAAGAGCAATTTGACCACACCCACTGCTCGCTGCTGCATGCTATGCGCACCGCATTACTACTCTCCTTGAGGCACCCAAAGGTGTCCCAGGCCGCTCGAGTTTCGAATTTAGCTTGAAGGAAAAGGTGGCAACCCTACTGGTGGAAACCTTACTGAAGGACCTGTTCCTGACACTGTGAGTGCTCCTAAATGTTCTACTCACGTACAGTGATTCACAATTCTGGGGATAGGACTGGATACATGTTATATCGGACTGTCAGAGGCGGGTAAAGTTCACTTAGATTACAGCCCCTTTATAAAAACATTCTCCCACCACTTCTAATATCAGTAGATGAGTCCCAAGGACCTCACAATAAGTACCAAAGGGTCATGCCCAAAGGCTGCAAGTTGGGATCCACATGTATATATTAAGGGCACCTGCCCTTAGGACTAGTTAAACTCAGTGTTGGACCTCTTCTAGGTTTCAGTGCTATTAGGAGAAATAGGTTAACCTCCAGGTCAGCTTGTTCCTTGTACATTGTCCACAAAGAACTTGGCACAAAGGCACCTACAGTTTCATTTTGCTGGTCGTCAGAGTAATGCCGCGTACACACGTACGGACTTTTGCCGGCGGACCTAAGTCCAGCGAACAATCCGCTGGACTTTCCCGCTAGGTACGCCGGACTAAAAAGCGAACGGACTTGACCACACACGATCACGCAAAAAAGTCCGGCGGTTCACGCGATGACGTACGCACGTACGACGGGACTAGAAAAAGGAAGCTCGAGATCCCAAACGACACCCTTTGGGCCCCGTCAGCTAATCTCGTGTGTATCGCGTGTTAGTTGACGTTTGGTTAGAGACGATTCGCGCTTCTCAGACTTCTGCTTAATTCGTTCGCTTCTGCCGTTCAGTTTGTGCTTGTGAGGTTTGTATCTGGCTTTCAGTGCGTGTGGATCAGTTCCTACCTGTTCTCAGGCCGTTCTGGTCCGCTCGTTCCTGTTTTTCAGGTCGTTCTTCATAGGCCTTGCTGTTCTTCAGTGCGTTCTGTTAAGTTGTTTGTTTGATCAGCCGACCGTTTTGAAGCCATGGAGTGTGGACGTACTCGGGAACGAGTTCGTGCTGTGCAGGGGCTCGGTGTTGCGGTTAACACCTTGGCACGAGCCCGGTCCATGAACAGGGTGAGGAGGAGTTCATGGACCAAGAATTGGTTGCGCCAGCGTGACCAATTCTCGCATATGCCTTTGCTCCGTGAGATCCGTGAGAATAATCCTGATGATTTCAGGAATTATCTCCGGATGACGGACCCCATTTTTTCACCGTCTGTTGGCTTCGCTGTCCCCTTATATTAGCAGGCAGAATACCTGCATGCGGCAAGCCATCAGTGCGGAGCAGAGGCTAGTCGCCACGTTGCGTTACTTGGCGACGGGGAGAAGCTTGCAGGACCTCAAGTTCACGACAGGCATCTCCCCCCAGGCTCTGGGGCTCATTATTCCAGAGACCTGTTCTGCCATTATCCACGTCCTGCAGGAGGAATACATTAAGGTAAGTCTTCTCTTTTAAAATTACCTATGTCTTGTATGTTTGTTAATGTAGTGCATCAATGTCATCATTAGCTAATTACCATGATAGGACTATTCTATGATTGTCGCCTATTCCTTTTTTTTTTTGGTGTTTTTTTTTTTTGTCTAGTATTTTATGTTTGACTTATCGAAATATTTTTAAGAATGTATTATTTAGTGGGTCACATGCATATTTGCTTGCACCAACCTCCCCAGCATGGAAGCTTGGCCCCCTAAACACCCCTAGCCTAGTCACTTTCTTTGGTTAAAAATGTATATTACCAGCTCCATTGTACAGCTTTACTCACCCCCCCTTTCACCCCACTTGACCCTCATTTTTAAATTGATTGCATGTGTTTTTGGTCAGCTTGTAATTATCCCCACCCCCCCCCCACACCCCCTGATAATTAATATCATGTGTTTTTGGTCAGCTTGTAATTATCCCCTCCCCCCCCACACCCCCTGATAATTAATATCATGTGTTTTTGGTCAGCTTGTAATTATCCCCTCCCCCCCACACCCCCTGATAATTAATATCATGTGTTTTTGGTCAGCTTGTAATTACCCGCCCCCCCCCCCCACCTCCCCCCCCACACCCCCTGATAATTAATATCATGTGTTTTTGGTCAGCTTGTAATTATCCCCTCCCCCCCCACACCCCCTGATAATTAATATCATGTGTTTTTGGTCAGCTTGTAATTATCCCCTCCCCCCCACACCCCCTGATAATTAATATCATGTGTTTTTGGTCAGCTTGTAATTAGCCCCTCCCCCCCCACACCCCCTGATAATTAATATCATGTGTTTTTGGTCAGCTTGTAATTAGCCCCTCCCCCCCACACCCCCTGATAATTAATATCATGTGTTTTTGGTCAGCTTGTAATTATCCCCCACCCCCCCCACACCCCCTGATAATTAATATCATGTGTTTTTGGTCAGCTTGTAATTAGCCCCCCCACCCCCCCCCCCACACCCCCTGATAATTAATATCATGTGTTTTTGGTCAGCTTGTAATTATCCCCCCACCCCCCCCACACCCCCTGATAATTAATATCATGTGGTTTTGGTCAGCTTGTAATTATCCCCACCCCCCCACACACACCTTTAATTAATTGCATGTGTATTGTGTGACCTTACCATTATATACTCCCCACCCACATCCCCATTATTATCTTCTCTGGTCCATCAGAGGGGTCATCAATCAGAGATTTGTGCCTTTTATCCTTAATCTTTTGGCTTTATTTCAAGGATTTACAAAATAAATACATATGTTCTTCCAAATTGTTTTTTAATTTGTTGCATTTAGTTTGGTGTTTTGCCTGGTTTATAATTTAAATTGTATCTTTCTGTTTGACTTCACAGTGTCCCTCCACGCCACAGGAATGGCAGACTGTGGCTTCCCAGTTTGCTGCCCGTTGGGACTTTCCCAACTGCGGAGGGGCGATTGACGGCAAACACGTGCGAATTGTGCCCCCACCCCATTCGGGGTCATACTATTGGAATTATAAGGGGTTCCATAGTATCGTGTTGATGGCGGTGGTGTCGGCACACTATGAATTTCTGTATGTGGATGTGGGGAAAAACGGCCGGATGTCGGACGGAGAGTCTTCAACCACACGGAGTTCGGTCATCGTCTCCAAACTGGTGGGCTGGAGCTGCCACCAGATGAAGATAATGTGGAGGGACTCCCTTCGTCTTCATTGCCGACGAGGCGTTCGGTCTGGGTGACCATCTGATGAGGCCATTTCCCCAACGATCCCTCACCCCTGAGAGGAGGATTTTTAACTATCGGTTGGCCAGAGCAAGAAGGGTGGTGGAAAATGCCTTTGGTATTATGGCCAACCGTTTCAGATTGCTCCTTACATCGCTACATCTGGCAGAGTACAAACTCAATACTATTATTCTAGCATGCTGTGTCATGCACAATTATTTGCGGAAACATTCAGGAACATACTCCTTACCAATTGGCCCTGAGGCCGGAGTGGAAGGCAACATGACAGGGCTGGATAATCGCCCTCTTGGTTCCGCACCACAATCAGCCCAGCAAGTGCGGGACCTTTATTTACAGTATTTTAATGGTAGGGGGCCATTGAAATGGCAGCAGACCCTTAAACCATCTTTTTCATTTACAATGAATAAATACAGTTATTTATGTTTGAAATATTGGTCGTTTCGTATTGTTTTGCTTTTAATTTGGCCTGTTTTATATGTTGTCCTAGTGCACATCTTAATAGTGGGAAACTTGTTTAGCGTTTAGTAAATAAGCCCCTTTGTCAATGAACCACAACATGTTTTTGTCAAACTGGTAGTATTTAAAAAGAAGAAGCCACACATTTTTGAATTTGTGCAAACATTATTTTTTTTATTATAGTGCACATCCAAAACTTTTTATTATTTTTTGTTATTTTTTTTTTTTTTTGGTTGTTTTGGTATTTTTGGTTTTTTTTTTTTTTTTTTTTTTTTTTTGGAACATGATTTTTTTTTTTTTTTTTTTTTTATGTTATCTTTTTGACATTTTTTTGGTTTTTTTCTCACAACATATTGTTTTATTTTTTGGGATTGATTTTTTAAAACAAACATAAAAACATGTTTAAAATTGTTTAAAAATTTTGTCTTAGCATTTGAAATTATTTACACAATGTAAAAGTCCAGAACTTACAAAGTTCAACAGGTAACCCATGAACAGAAGAAGCCAAATTTTGAATATGCACACTAATTTAACTGGAAAATGGGTAATGTCAACATGTGCTATGTTCCATCATGGGGAATCAATGGACGTGTTTTGTGTGTGAAACCCCTTCCCTCTCACCTACTAGCATTAGGGGTTGCAAACACAAAATGCGTCCATTGAGATCCCCTGATGGCACATAGCACATGTTGACATACCGTGTGCATATTTAAAATTTGGCCTCTAAAATTAGTTAAACAGCGCTTCAAAAGGGGAATGAAGGACATGATTGATGTTAAGAAATGTAAAAGGGGTCTTTAGATTCTCCCCAAAACATCAATCATGTCCTTCATTCCCTGCTGCATGGTGGCCATCTCCTTCTGCATGTTTTCCAGCTGCAGATTCCAGGCCATGATCTGCCCAATAAGCCTGTGGGCACTGTCAGTGGTAAATGGCTCCGCAGCTTGTCGTTCCACAAACAGATCAGCATCACCTAAAAGTTGGGTAGAGAAAACACAAGAAAAAAAGTGTCAAAAACATGCAGACCTTAATTTATTAGCTCAATCTGTGTTCTGAGACACTCACTTGGTGGGGTGCAGATTTGATCGACTTCAACGACCTGTTCCGCCACATCCACGCGTGGGCTTGGGCTAACTGCCCAATTAGTCTGGTGAGGCCGGGAGGTCCTCGTAGGTTCGGACTGACGTCTGAGTCTTTTGCCCCCTATGGTAATGGAACACAAAAAGGTACACTTTTGAATCACACTGATATTTGAGTGCCAAAATAGGATTAGTAAACATTGTTTAAAAGTCTTGCCAATTATTAGCAGTTTGTTAGAAGATCCTACTTGAAGACAGAATTGAAATGTCTATCTAATGAAACTCCAATACTTAAAGCGCCCTTCAACCCTAAATTTGAACTTCCGCTCATTGGATCCCTGCACCCCTGTGGTGTCTTATTTTTAACGTTTTAGGGGGGATGGGTTGCAGATACCTGTGTAAGGCAGGTATTTGCACACACATCCGGCCCTAGACTCCCACAGAAGTATACGCCACATCCCGTCCCACCGTGCTGTCTGCTGGGACACACAGGGGTCCCCGAGCTTGCGCGGACCAGTCCTATTGCATTGCGCAACTGGCGCATGCCCAATAGTGACCCGGGAAGTGAAGCCGCAAACATTAATTTCATGATTGCAAGATCAGAGATTGTAGCTGCACCATCCAAGGGACAGGTGAGTGTACTTCTTTGAAAAGTCACCACCTACAGTATTTAGAGATGATGAGCATTTTTTGGGAATTGTGAGCATGAGACCCTGCTTAACATATTTATCCCCCCCCCCCCAAAACAGCCTCTGGAGTCCCTGTGTAAGTTACCCGTAAAACCCTTACTACAGCAGTAATTGTATAGATAGTGACAATAATAAACAACCTTACAACTCCAACAACCCAAAGCCAGGTAAACTCAATAAACGTTATGAAGACAAACGGAACTTTCATCAAATATGCGCAAGTTTCACGAACGAATGGTAATAACATCTGCGCAAGTTTCACGGACGAATGGTAATTACATCTGCGCAAGTTTCAGGTACGAATGGTAATAACATCTGCGCAAGTTTCACGGACGAATGGTAATTACATCTGCGCAAGTTTCACGGACGAATGGTAATTACATCTGCGCAAGTTTCAGGTACGAATGGTAATAACATCTGCGCAAGTTTCACGGACGAATGGTAATTACATCTGCGCAAGTTTCAGGTACGAATGGTAATAACATCTGCGCAAGTTTCACGGACGAATGGTAATAACATCTGCGCAAGTTTCACGGACGAATGGTAATTACATCTGCGCAAGTTTCACGAACGAATGGTAATAACATCTGCGCACGTTTCACGGACGAATGGTAATTACATCTGCGCAAGATTAGACATATCAAGTATAACCATAGTAGCGCACGTGCTTGACTTACTTTTTTTGATGGCTTTTCGAATTCTCCTGTATTGATCGTGCTCCCTGGATTTGATGTCGGACCATCGTTTGCGCAGTTGATCCTTGCCCCTTCGTACGCCGAATTTCTGCTCCAGGGTGCTGACGATTGTAGTGAGAATCTTGTCCTTGCGCAAGTTGGGACGAGGGTACGGCCCATTTTCCCCGTCGTAATCTTCCCTTTGGAGGATGTCCACCATCTCCACCATCTCTTCAAAGGCCATATTGGTGGCCTTATATCTGCTGCTGGATGTAGATGTGTTGGCTTCTTGGCTTTCCTCCGCGCTACTGGCTGAGAATGTGTCCGCCATATTCATGAATTAATTCACCAACAATGCAACGAGGGGAAGCGGGGCGGGGAATACTCGTCATGAGGAACGTCATGGGCGGGCGACGCGGAGGACGCAGGCGGACTTCGACGCGTGCGCAGTGTATATAAGGCTGTTTGAGGGGCCCACGTGTTCCCGAACGGAAGTAGCGAGCGCTCTGTACGAAGGTAAGTGTTTTCTAGGATGCATTACTGTGTTTTTTTTTTTGGGTTTTGGGCCAGCATTTTTTAAGGATATGTGTGTGTTGCTGCCTGTGTGTAGGGGTTGCTGCCTGTGTGTAGGGGGTTGCTGCCTGTGTGGATGTGTTGCTGCCTGTGTGTAGGGGTTGCTGCCTGTGTGGATGTGTTGCTGCCTGTGTGTAGGGGTTGCTGCCTGTGTGTAGGGGTTGCTGCCTGTGTGGATGTGTTGCTGCCTGTGTGTAGGGGTTGCTGCCTGTGTGTAGGGGTTGCTGCCTGTGTGGATGTGTTGCTGCCTGTGTGTGGGTGTGTTGTGTAATGTTTGTTAAGAAAAACTGGTTGTGCGTTTTAAGTAACATTTGTGTTTTTGGTCTTTTGTATTGCCATTACTAACAAAACAGAAACAAACATGTCATCACCCCAGTTGAATCCATTCAAGGACCAGCAGTTCATGTCCGAATTCATTGCCCTGTACAGAAAAAATACCAACCTGTGGCAGCTCAAGAACCCTTTGTATGGCAATAGGGATGTCCGGAAGGCAACACTGGGGCCACTTGTGGCTTTTGTGAAGACTAAAGTCCCCAACGCAAACACCAAGTTTGTGGAAGCCAGAATTGCAAGTTTAAGGCACATGTACAAGCGGGAGCGCAAGAAGATTGAGGAATCAGTCAGATCAGGAGCAGCAGCAGAGAATGTTTATGTACCCAAGCTGTGGTACTACAACCAACTGACTTTTATAGGTGACCAGATGGAACCCAGGGAATCACTGTCGACTCTTCCCTCCACCCTTCCCTCCACTCTTCCCTCCACTCTTCCCTCCACCCCAGCTGAGGCTTCCACGGAAGGAGAAGACCCCTCCACCTTGGAGCAGGCTGATGCGCCCAGCTGGAGCCAGGTATATATTTAGTAGCCTAAATTGTGATTGTGTGAATATTAATGCTGTCAACGTTAAAATGTGAAACAATTAACACCCTGAACTCAGAATTGTGAAAAAAACTGACAAAAATTATGCACACTTCGAAAAAGTGTTGGTGCAACATATCGATACATATATAGTGTATACATACATCCAGTAGTGGCAAAAAAAGCGTTAGACAACATTGGTGATCTGCTTGGAAAATGCAGGGGTCCAAATGATAGCCTTTTGGATCTTTTGGAAAATTTAGATGCTCGTTCCTAAGTTTACAATTGGATGATTGAGTAGGCCAGAAACCACAAAACAGGTGTTTGATTTTTGTTTTTATTTGCACACAGGATGAGCTGACCCAGGATGATGCCGGGACAAGTGGTATGGAGGAGGAGGAGGACATGCCCAGCGAGAGCCAGGAGGTGGCTGGGCCCAGCACGAGCCAGAGTGACAGCCAGACCCAATTAAGAAGTCTACCTCGACCCCTGCCCTTACCCCCAAGAAGGCCCAGGAGGATGACCATTGTGGAGGAGGAATCACTGGAACTGATTCGGAAGGCGAGTGCGATTCTCGACAAACCCCCCCTTCCAGAAGAGGGCTATGGCAGCTACGTGTCCAGCAGGTTGCTGCAAATGGAGAGGGGCCAACGGCACCTGTGTGAGGGCCTAATTTCTGAGGCAATTAGGGGGGGTTTGAGGGGTGAATTACGAGAATCCACCCGCCTGACCCATGAAGGCCCGACACCAACTTCTCCTCCTCCTCCTCCTCGTCTTCCTTCTCCTCCTCCTCCTCCTCCTCCTCCTCCTACTCCTCCTCCTACCACAAGTCAGCCTCCAAGGAAGCGTGCAGGGAAGACTGCAGGGAAGAGTGCAGGGAAGCGTGGTGCGAAGAGTCGGAAGTGATTGCCTGGCTTCAGTCTGGTCTCACAGAAGACACAGGCTGTTGTAGTGCCACAGCTTGGGGACATAGATGTCATCTGCTGCTGTTCCTGGTCTGTCTGATTCCTGGTCAATCTTCTTGTGCTCCCTATATTGTATGAAATGTGCCCAAGCTTCATTTTTGGCTTCACAAACTTGGTGTCTGCCGTTGGGGCAAAAAGTCTTCACAAAATCTACAAGTGGCTCCAGTGTTGCCTTCCTATTTTGTTTTGCCTTGTTTGTTTTAACCAGAATAAATGGTCATTTTATTTTCATCAAATAATGATATACGTGCTTGATATTCAAAAACATAGTTTCTTTAGGAGTAGGCAGGTACATGTCTAAACATTCATTTGACAATACAAGTGTAAAGTGCAACTTCAATGGAACTGCAAGTGCAGTCGCTGGAAAGGTGAGGTTTAAGATCGGAATTAAGGGCAAGCTCTGCTGACTCCACAATTGTATCATGTGTAATAACTAATCCTTTTGATAACCAACAAATAATAAAAAAATATCTATATAGAGATATATGTACATATATAATATATATATATATATATATATATATATATATATATATAATTTTATTTTTATACACGTATAGATCTATATATCTATATATATTTATAATATATATATATATATATATGTAGATATCGATATATTTTTTTTTGCGCTTATTGAGAAATATAGATATATTTTTCATTTGGTGATTTGGATATCTATATCTATATCTATATCTATATCTATATCTATATCTATATCTATATCTATATATATATATATATATATATATATATATATATATATATATATATATATATATATATATATATATATATATATATATATATATATATATATATATATACAAATATATAACTTCACTAAAGAATGCTGAAGAAAAAACGTTCGGGAGTACTCTGCGTGAATATACAAGCAGCAAGGCAAAATCATTCTTCAAGTACGATACCATACAAATCCCGCTGTCAGAAAAAAAATAACAAAAAAATTAAACAGCGTGACGATTGTGCGAGCTTCAAAACGAAGGCTAGTTTTACCAGACCGAGCGAGTCCGTGACATAATAGCTACTGAGCATGCGTCCTTTTTGGTACGCCGGACCATACTACACACGACCGGATTATCCGCTGGACTGCCAAGTCCAGCGGATAATTTGAGAACAAAACCTGAAACTTTAGTCCGCCGTACTTTGGCCAAAAAAAGTCCGCCGGCGCCTACACACGAGGGGATTATCCGCTGGACTTCGGTCCAGCGGATAATCCCGCGGGATAGTCCCTTCGTGTGTACGCGGCATTAGCCTTTCTAAATAACTGTCACACAAACATTGCCTGCATCCTGGAAAACTGCTTAAAGTGAAAGTAACCCCTTTGTTGGCACTTGTACCTACAGGTAAGCCTATAATAAGGCTTACCTGTAGGTACAGTGAATATCTCCTAAACCTGCACAGTTCAGGAGATATTCACACTGCATGCAGCCAGTGACGTTACCTGCGCATGCGCTCTGAAGTGATGTCATACCAGTGCCATTTCTTCAGAGCTCTGTGCTGAGGTTCGGGACTCCCGTGCGCATGCGTGGGAGTGACATCATCGTGACACTGCCAATCAGACGGCCGGAGGACTTAAACCTGGAAGAAAGACCGGGGGAAGATGAAAACGTCTGTCGGTGGTGACAGCGCGGCGCTGGAGGGCTTCATTCTAAGGTAAGTATTTCATAATGTGCTAGTATGCACTGCATTCTAGCACATTATGCCTTTACTTTGCAGAGTTTTTTTTTTTTTTTAATTGGTGTGCTTTACTACCGCTTTAAGGAAGAGCTTCAGTCAGCAGCTACAAAAACTCTGGCTGCTGACTTTTAATAAACAGACACTTACATGTCAAGGGAACCAGTGCTGTCCTGAACCAGGCCTGTTCTTCACCGGTCTCTGGGTCCCTGGCGCAGTCATGTTAACTGTGGGAAGCCGGCCGTGACTCCTTGTGGCTTTACAGCTGGCTTCCCATTGTACATGCATGAGCCGCACTGCCCCCTTTGAATGGGCCCGCAGCCTCCTGGGACTTGTGACGTGTCTCAGAAGGTTGTGGGCAACAAGGGAGAGGGAGACAAACTTCCGCTCGGATTGCCTAGGCCAAAACTAGGTACCAACCTAAGTGGTTAAAGCGGAACCTAAAAGGAAAAACTAAATTTTTCTTTTTAGCTGTCTGTAATGGTGGCAATCTGACCACCACTGTTAAGCCCCATACACACGGTCGGACAATCCGCGGACCAGGTCGGTCGGATCCTGTCCGTCATACTTTGTCTGATGTTGGTTTTGCGTACACACGGTCGGACAAAGTTGTCGGAAAATCCGATCATTCTGAACGTGGTGACGTTTGTTGCCTACGACGGGACTACGTAGAGGCTAGTAGCCAATAGCTTTGGTCTTGTAATGTGATCTGAGCATGCGTAGCACTTTGTCCGGTCGGACAACCGTACACACGATCGGATTTGGTGTGATCGGACCGTGTTGTCGGCAAATCTTTCCAGCAGGAGATAAGACTTTGTCCGTCGGACAATCCGACGTACACTGTCCGATGGTGCATACACACGGTTTGATTTTTCAACAACATTGTCCGATCGGACAGAATCCATGAAAAAGTCCGACCGTGTGTATGGGGCTTAAGGGTTGCATTCTTCCTACTGACCACCAATGTAAGGGGCATTTTTCCCATAGACCCCCCCCCCCCCCAATAATTGGATTTAGTAGCGGTTCCACTAGACCTGAATATTATTTTAGGGGTTCCTCTTGGGTAAAAAGGTTGAGAAAGTCTGGTTAGAAGCTGATGGTGTCAATGGGCGTTTTCTCAGGTGGTTTACATGCATATCAAGTGTCTTTTCTAAACTCGCCATGCACAAAAGCCGCAGAGCTTCTCAGCCCAATACCAGAATACTACTAGAATATAATTTCCCCCAGAATTTCCTGTAGAGTGTCATAGACTGTTCCTAGCACACACTATCAGGAATCTCATCTCATGTGGGGTCACTATGTGGCTTCGTTTGTGGTTTTATGGGCACCTGGGGGTAACGAGCAGAGCCTTTCATTAATTAGGCACTTATGTTACATAATTGCCGGTACTCTGAATTCCCGGCAGGGAAAATAAAATACTTTTTTTTTCTTCTTTTATTTCTCTGTGGAAAAAATAGCAATTTTGTAGTGAATTATTGATTAGGACCAGTTCTGCAATCACTGTAGTTTGGAGGAAGGGAGCTAGCCGAGAGAGTTTAGGCGACAGACAACGATAGGGACGGCATAGATCAGCACTCTTTCATTTTTGTGATTAGCGCAGCTATAAGGTTGTTATTTTATGTCACTTATCCCCTCAAGGGATGTGTCCGTTTTCTGCAGATAGTCCTCATTTAAACTTGGAGGGGAGCTCCTGCTGGCAAAAATGTCTTTTGAAGCAATCCTAATGGTTTCCGATAACCGTTAACATGTTTTTGTTTTCTTTGCCTTGATTTACCTTGTAATTTAATTTTAATGACTGTATTTATATTTACCTTGTAATTTCATTTTAATGATTGTATTCATATTTTTTTAATAATTATATATTTTTTTTCAATTTATTTGCATATTTTGGACCTCAACACTGCTGCCCCAACATGGCTCCCAGTGTGAGAAATATGTAACTCCTAGGGCCTAGTCAATTGTAAGCCACCCATTGCATTGCGTTACAATGGTCAAAGAAAAGCCTTTTTGTTCTACACAGTGAACCACAATGCAGGGTATGTGCGCTGTTGTGCAATGGCAGTGAAGATAGAGCCTTAAATTGACATCTGAATGGGCCCCAAAGGCTTTGGTTTTAGTTATAGTAGAACTCTTATGCCGCGTACACACGATCGGAATTCTCGTCGGAAAAAACTCTGACGGTTTTTCCGACGGAATTCCTACGGAATTCCGCTCAAGCTGTGTTGCCTACACACGATCACACCAAATTCCGACGGTCAATAACACATCTGCATAAAACACATTCGACAGCACTATAAAAGGGAAGTTTAATGCTTCCGAGCATGCGTCAAATTGTTTCCGAGCATGCGTCGGAATTTTGCGTGTCGGAATTGCATACACACGATCGGAAAATCCGATTGAAAGGTTTTCCGTCGGAAAAATTGAGAACAGGTTCTCAATCCAAAGTCCGTCGTAAATTCCGACAGAAAAAGACCTTTGGGCATACACACGGTCAGAAAATCCGATGAAAAGCTCCATTCGGACTGTTTTCATCGGAAATTCCGACCGTGTGTACGCCGCATAAGATTGTAAGCTCTAAGGAGCAGGACCCTCTCATTCCTACTGTATTAAAGTGTATTGTATTTGCACTACTTTCTTCTACTTTCAAGTTGTAAAGCGCTACGTAAACTGTTGGTGCTATATAAATCCTGTATAATAATAATAATAGTGATAACTCTTGTCATTTTTTTTTTTTTTTTAGTTTTAGAGAAGGGTTAGAATTTACTGTAAGTTGTTATTGCAGTCTATTCTTTGTTCTTAGTTGTATTCTTGTGTAGTTAGTCCTGAGATATACACAATTCTACTAGACAGCAGAGCCAGGCTGGTGACCTGACTTTTCTTTACTGCCGTTTAGAAGTAAAACTAGGTCACCTCTTTGTCCTTGTCCTGTGATTGGACAGCAAGGAGCAACAGCACACTGGCAATTGGATCATCTGCCTGCAGCAGTGCAGCACACCTGATTGGCTTCTAGTGCTTTTCCTCCCACTCTTATGCCCCATACACACGGTCGGAAATTCCGACCACAAAATCCGTCAGATTTTTTTCGATGGATTTTGTCCGACACTGGTGTTGCATACACACGGTCGGACAAAGTTGTTGGAAAATCTGATCATTCTGAAAGTGGTGACGTTCGTTGCGTATGACGGAACTACGTAGAGGCTAGTAGCCAATAGGTTTGGTCTCCTAATTTGATCTGAGCATGCGTGGCACTTTGTCCGTCGGAATTCTGTACACACGATCGGAAAAAGTCTGATCGGATTTTGTTGTCAGAAAATTTGAGAGCAGGATCTCAAATTTTTTCCGACGGAAAAAGTCCGATGGAGCCCACACACGGTCGGATTATCCGACAACATGGTCCGATCAGACATTTTCCGTCTGAATTTCCGACCGTGTGTACGGGGTATAAGGCCTCTTTCACACGGACGGTCCGTTCAGGTCCGTCTGTCAGTTTTTTAGATGGACCTTAACGGACGCTCCATAGACCTCTATGGAGAGTCGGATGTCAACGATCCGATCCGAAAAAGTGTGACGGAGGAAAACCCTCTTTTTCCATCGACGGAGCGATCCCCCGCTGTGCAGAGCGGGCTCCGTACATGGACACGTCCGTGTGAAAGAGCCCTTAGTTTGAGGTCTGCTGTATGAGAATTCTTGATACCGAGATTTAGACTTTTTTACTGAACACATAATGACATTCATTGTGACCTGTCATAGACTTGATGGAGCACTGCGTTGTTTGAGCAACTGCCGTTGCTCAAACATTCAATTATTATGAAGGGTGCTGGCAAAAATGTGCTCACCCGGAAAGCTCTGTGATCAAATATTAAATCAATGTCACACACCGATCAGCTCCGAGTGTATGAGAGGTAGGGAGTGGCCTCAGCCCCAGCTCCTCCCAATAGCCACACCCACTGGAGTGTTTTGGCCTGCACACCAGGGTTTAGTTATAAAGTTATAAAGACCTATGACCAATGCTGGCCATACACGGGTCGAATTTCGAAAGAACTTTCTTTTGAAAATCAGAAAATGTGTGCATTTTGTGATCCGATGGTGCCACCATTGATTTTGAAATTCGACCAACCAAACCTTCAATTTCACCTCATGTTCCTACAGAAAAGAATTTTGGGAATCTTCTTTTCTTTCCGGGAATTTTCTTTTCTTGCACATGCGCATTTCTTTTTCGATTACATTTCTCGCACGATTCTCCAATCATTGGTTCGAAAATCGTTATTTTTTTTTTTTATTTTTTTTCCAACATGTCAGATTTTTTAAATTCGATGGCCGTATGGAAATTGGCCATTGCTGCAGCCCACTAATGGTGCGAAATTCGTACGAAAATTCTTAGATAAGATTTTCGAAAGAAAGTTATTTCGTAATTCGACCCGTGTATGGCCAGCTTAATCCCCAGGATCCATGGCAAAATGCGTAATTGAGAGGAGCAGGGGCTGAGGCTGCTCTTTACCTTCTATACAATCAGAACTGATCGGTGTGTGGTGTTGATTTACATTATTTTTTTATTAAGATCTGGCAGAGTTTTAGCTTGAAAAGTTGGAAAAAGATGTGGGATCCCCTTCCGGAAAAAAGTCAGATTTATAAAGGCCAGTGACAACATTAGCTCAGTTTAAAGCTCCACTTCAGCTAAAGGTTGTTTTTTTATGTTTTCGGATTGAGGAAAAGTCCTGCTATCTGTGATCCCACTATGATCCCACTATGTCCTCTGTCTGATGATCAGCATCATTCCTCTGAGCCCAGGTTGTCCTGAACCCGTCCCATCCTGTGACTGGACAGTGAAAGGAGAAACAGGACCCTCTGCTTTCTCCTCTCATTAGCATGCCTCTTGTCAGCACATGATTGGCTTCTTGTGATGCTTCTTCTCACACTCCAGCCCTGTTGGATGTGTGAGAAGAAGACTGCACATGGGGATACCTCCTGCGTGTACACACTCACCAATGCCCAAAACTAGGTGGGGTCACATTCATGTGAAAGTCAACTTTAAGGCGGAACCCCGACTTAGAGATGATCCATACACTGTGTGCAGCTGTGAAACAACATACAGATTCCTTCTGTGCAGCACTCCATCCATGTTCGCTGTACACCCTGTCCTTCAGAATGTAGCATTTAGAGTGTGACCCGGCTGAACAAGTGCCCCACTCCAGCAGTTCAGCTTTCTTCTGCCACCTCAATCCCAGTGGCAGAATGAGGTCCCGCCATGCGGCTAGGTTCATTGGGTCTCCATATCACAGGTTTTGTCCCGGTTGCTTTTGGGGAACCGAATGCTAGGGAGGGAGCCAGAAAACCGAACCCTCACTGCACTGTTACCCATGCCTGGTACCACTCCTTGCTATCTGGTTGCCATTACATTCCTACCAGTTCATGGTTATCCGTAGCAACTACATGCCTTCTGCCAACTCCTTTGCTGAGATAACACTTTGTGATGACCTTCTGTACTTTCCTCTTCAACGCCGTGTGTGCTTTACAAACCCTCTTCTTCTAGATATGCCATGTACCTTCATGCACCCCTTTCAATGACTTCAGACCAGGCATGAAACAGGTAATGGAACGTTACTGAGCATTCAGCATCACAGTTCAACAGCACACTGTACATAAAAATGTACTAATGCAGGCTTCCCAGGTTCATACCTTCTCCAAAGAAAGTCCATTTAGCTCAAATTCATTTCTGGTAGAGTCCTGGTTCCAGGGAGAATCCCAGCAGGGTGATCCAGGAAGGGGCCCCGTGCTCCAGTAGGAATACGTGATGCAGCAGCCCTTCCTCTGAAATCCCATGTGGAAGAAAATTACCCCAGCTCTCATCCTTCCCCTACAACAGGGGGCATGACCAAGAAAGCATGGAAAAGTGTCTAGACACAGTTAACCCCTTCCCACCCTGGACAGCCTGAACTAATTTCATAGCTGCAATTATTACAACAGCATAAATACATTCAATGATACCACACAAGCACCTGCTTGCAGGTCAGAGGCTTTATTCGTAACCGCTTCAATGACTGGTTACAGATTTTTCTGTAAAGGTGAACTTACGCTTTAAATTATATTTCCCTAGGCCCCATCAGGTTAACAGAGGGGCCCAGGAGGTGGGAGAAGAGGAGGGACTTTTTTTCATTTTCAGGGTGTAGGCCGGCAAAGTCAGTACTGTTTTTCCGATGTGGTGGGGTGTAGGCATGGTTGGGGGCATCAGGAGGGCTGTATGGGGCCCCATGATTTCTAAATGCTGCGTACACACGGTCGGAATTTCCAATGGAAACAGTCCGATGGGAGCTTTTCATCTGATTTTCCGACCGTGTGTATGCCCATCGGTCTTTTTCTGTCGAAATTTCTGACGGACTTTGGATTGAGAACCTGTTCTTAATTTTTCCGACGGATTTTCCGATCGTGTGTATGCAATTCCGACACGCAAAATTCCGACGCATGCTCGGAAACAATTCGACGCATGCTCTGAAGCATTAAACTTCCCTTTTATAGTGCAGTCAAACGTTTTTTAAGGCGTGGTGTTATTGGCCATCGGAATTTGGTGTGACCGTGTGTAGGCAAGACAGTTTGAGCGAAATTCCATCGGAATTACGATGGGAAAACCATCAGAGCTTTTTCCGACGAGAATTCCGACCGTGTGTACGCGGCATAACAGTGGCCCTGTGTAGGAGTCTGAATATAGCCTTGATGTGTGTCCTTTATATCCGCTTCAAAAAAAGAGCTGGACTTGAGCTATAAATGTCTCCACTGTGCCAGGATTAGGGGAGATCTCCATGCCAAGGCCCTGGACCCCAAAACAGAGAAATACATTTTATATTGAGTCACATTTACATTTGCTTGACGTTTAAAAAGAAGCCTAATACTTGTTTTGTATATACAAGCAGCTAGGAGAGATTTCACATTGTGTCGCATTGTCAGCCTCCTCATGAAACCGCTTTTCATTTTCCTTTAGCCGTAGTGAGGATGGGGCCCTCTGATTGGATAAGAGGTGTCTCTTCTGTGCTAGTCATCTGTTTTCTGGTCATACTTTGGCAATGTTTTGGTTGAGCAGATTAGCCTGAAGTGATGTGCCCTTGGCCAGCAAATCCTTTTAACCCGCTCGAGTGGAGATCATGAATACGGAGATTGTTCCCATGTCTGTTTTTCTCTTGTGTTTATCTGGCTGAGATGTCAGTCAGGCCATTATAGCTGCCTCACACTCTGAAATCACTTGTCCACTGACAAAGGCAGAGTCTGTTGATTAGAAGCCAATGTCAGAAGACTGAGCGGTGAGTATTAGTGCATCAGGTGGAAACACTTGGAGGCCCCTCGTACTGGAGGCAAGTCAGGTTTTTTTTTTTTTTTCTACTGCTCCGACCGCTATCGAATGTTGGAGAATTATACTGGCAATCCCGTGTCACGCAACGTTGCAAATGTATTACTTGTTAAATGCTATTGTGCAATGCATCTGAATAACCATTAAGTAAAGCTGGAGGTAAATTATAAAAAATTATAAAATTATAAAAAATTATAAAATTATAAAAAAATACCAGTCCACTTATGCATTAACCACTTCAATCTCCCGGCCTTTGTTCCACTAAGATTTTATTGTTTGACCACCTCAATACAGGGCATTTTTACCCCCTTCCTGCCCAAGCCATTTTTCAGCCTTCAGCGCTGTCACACTTTGAATGACAATTGCGTGGTCGTGCAACACTGTACCCAAATGAAATTGTTATCATTTTGTCCCCACAAAAGCTGATTGGCTTCTAGTGCTTTTCCTTCCACTCTTATGCCCCGTACACACGGTCAGAAATTCCGACCACAAAATCCGTCGGAGTTTTCTTTTGGTGGTATTTGATCACCTCTGCGCTTTTTATTTTTTGCGCTATAAACAAAAGAAGAGCGACAAGTTTGAAAAAAAAAACAATATTTTTTAATTTTTGCTATAATAAATATCCATTTTTTTTTTTTTAAACAACATTTTTCCTCAGTTTAGGCTGATACGTATTTTTCTACATATTGTTGGTAAAAATAAATTGCAATAAGCGTATATTGATTGGTTTGCGCAAAAGTTATAGTGCCTACAAAATAGGGGATAGATTTATTGCATTTTCATTATTATTATTTTTTTTACTAGTAATGGCGGTGATCTGCAATTTTTTTTTTATCATGACTGCGATATTGCGGCGGACATATCGGACACTTTTGATACATTTTTGGGACCATTCACATTTATACAGCGATCCGTGCTATGAAAAAGCATTGATTACTGTATAAATGTGACTGGCAGGGAAGGGGTTAATATGTTCCCTGGGAGGGATTCTAACTGTAGGGGATTGACAAGGGGAGGAGACCGATCAGTGTTTCTCTGTATTGAGAACACACCATCGGTCTCCTCTCCTCTGACAGGACCATGGATCTGTGTGTTTACATGCACAGATCCACGGTCCTGCTGTGTACTGGGCAATCGCGGGTGCCCGGCGGACATTGCGGCCACCAGGGAATGTGAGTCCCCAGTGGGCCGAAAAGGTGAGGGCATCATATGACGCCCTCCCGCCACGAGAGCTGCCCCGCCTGGCCGTCAATTAACAGCCGGCGGTCAGCAACCAGTTAAACATATACAGACATTGTAGAATTATCAAGTCACAAGTTCTAGAGCATTTTTTTTTTAATTTTCTACATCTAGTGCAGCTCTGCATAGAAACCAATCAGCTTCCAGGTATCTTGTCAAAGTTTAATTGAACAAACTGAAGTTAGAAGCTGATTGGCTACCGTGCCAGCTGCACCAGATGTTTCACTCTCCAGTTTTAGTAAATCAACCCCACTGTGTAGAAAATGAAAAGAAAAAGTCTCTAGAACTCAAGGGGATTTAGAGTAAAAGAGACCTGCAATATGGTATGCTGGCTAGTAAGTCAACCCCATTAAATCTTTTAGGTGTTGTAGTGCCCCCAATGTATTATAGTCCACTTTTTTTTTTTTAGAACAGATAGGTATTTAGTTTGGTAGCAAATATGCATACAAACATTTTTATTTCCTCAATTCTCGTTGTGACTTGGCAAGTTGGGACTTTGAGGTCAAGTTCCTCCACCCCAAATTCACTCATCCATGTCTTTATAGACCTTGCTTTATGCCCTGGTCCAAATCATTTGGTGGAGGGGGGATTATGGTGTGGGGTTGTTTTTCAGGGGTTGGGCTTGGCTCCTTAGTTCCAGTGAAGGGAACTCTTAAGGCGTCAGCATACCAAGACATTTTGGACAATTTCATGCTCCCAACTTTGTGGGAACAGTTTGGGGATGGTCCCTTCCTGTTCCAACATGACTGCGCACCAGTGTACAAAGCAAGGTCCATAAAGACATGGATGAGCGAGTTTGGGGTGGAGGCACTTGACTGGCCTGCAGAGAGTCCTGAACTCAACCTGATAGAACACCTTTAGGATGAATTCTTGCGGAGACCGTGAGCCAGGCCTTCTCGTTCAACATTAGTGCCTGACTTCACAAATGAGCTTCTGGAACAATAGTCAAACATTCCCATAGACACACTCCTATACTTTTTGGACAGCCTTCCCAGAAGAGTTGAAGCTGTTAATGGTGGGCCAACTCAATATTAAGCCCTACGGACTAAGAATGGGATGCCATTAAAGTTCATAAATATTACAGTATTTCTTGCCAGCCAAAAATCAGGCTGAGAGTGGGCTAGATGGATAGTAGTTGGTATAATTTTATTTTTAACAAGAAATTATTTATTTATTAACCGCTTTCCGACCAGCTGCCGCAGTTGTACTGCGGCAACATGGCTCGGCTGCGCGAATCGCCGCCATGTTACTTCGGCAACATATACGGCCACTAGGGGGCGCGTGCATGGCGTGTGCGCACACCCCCTGCTCGCCCACGGAGCCGATGCGAGTGCCCGATGGTCGGAATCACTGCCGGGCTCCCGCAATCACTTGGGGCACACCGAGAACTGGGATCTGTGTGTGTCAACACACACTTTCCAGTTCTCTGTGGGCAGAACAGACAGATCGTCTGTTCATACAGAGTATGAACAGTGATCTGTCATCTCCCCCACACAGTCCTCTCCCCCCTTCAGTTAGAACACACAATAGGGAACACATTGACCCCTTGATCGCCCCCTAGTGGTTAACCCCTTCACTGTCAGTGACATTTTTACAGTAATCAATGCATTTTTATTGCACTGATCGATGTAAAAATGCCAATGGTCTCAAAAATGTGTCAAAATTGTCCGACGTGTCCGCCATAATGTCGCAGTCCCGATAAAAATCGCAGATCGCCGCCATTACTAGTAAAATAAAAAATGTATAAAAATACCATAAAACTATTCCCTATTTTGTAGACGCTATAACTTTTGCGAAAACCAATCAATATACGCTTATTGCTATTTTTTTTACCAAAAATATGTAGAAGAATACGTATCGGCTTAAACTGAGGAAAACATTTTTTTTTTTTATATATTTTTTTGGGGATATTTATTATAGCAAAAAGTAAAAAATATAGAATTTATTTCAAAATTGTCGCTCTTTTTTTGTTTATAGCGCAAAAAATAAAAACCACAGGGGTGATAAAATACCACCAAAAGAAAGCTCTAGTTGTGGGAAAAAAAGGACGTCAATTTTGTTTGGGTGCAACGTTGCACGACCGCGCATTTGTCAGTTAAAGCGACGCAGTGCTGAATCGCAAAAAGCTCTCTAGTCAGGAAGGGGGTAAAATCTTCTGGGGCTGGAGCGGTTAAGGTACTTAAATAAAATAGTTAAATATCATTATTACAATATTTTATTGATATAGTTATTAAAAATTATTTTAGGATTATAGTCATGGAGCTAAATCTGACCTGCCCAGGGGCGGACTGACCATTCGGCCACTCGGGCACTGCCCGAGGGCCCCGGGCCACTAGGGGGCCCCATCAGGGTTGGCAGCCTCAGTAAAACCAGGGACAGTATGTAAAAATCTGTGTTTTTTTTTTTTACATCTGTCTCTGAAATGTCCCTTACCGACATCCTTTTGGTCTAAAAATCCTGAGATTATAGCTGCCCCACCTCTTAATTAACTTCTCAGCCAATAGAAACATGTCTGTGTATACTGTGTGATTGTATACTGTGTGTGTGTATACTGTGTGGCCCCATAATCTCTGATTGCCTGGGGGCCCCATAATCTCCTATTGCCCGGGGGCCCCATGAGTTGTCAGTCCGCCCCTGGACCTGCCATCTAGGTATTGCTGACCCACAGTCAGGGCCCCAGACGTCGCAGAGCAGGGAATGCTTATAGCATTCCTGATAGACAGACGACCTCTACAGAGAGTGTTAAAAAATCTGAAATACAAGAATCAGCATATGAAATGTGAAGCACTAAAAATCTTGTAAATAAAATGATTTCCAAGTATTACTTTAATAGCCCACGGGGTGTACTGTCTAAAAATGTGCTATAGTTTCCCTTTAATGACTGAAGTCTTCTCCACCTGACTTTTCTACATTTTTTTGTGCCATTTGCCATGGTAAAAACAGAGCAGTAATTAGAGTCTAATCACTTTCCTTGTTTCTGTGATGTGCATAACTCATAATGATAAATGGGCCATTTGCAGATGATATGATGAAGATTCTAACAAACTGATTCCCTTTGACTTTGAGTGAGTGTGGTTCGCAGTGAGCCTGTTCCTCTACAGCTTGAGGAGTGCATTAGTTTATTAGGGACTTTAATAAAATGACTAACAGGCATTTGATGAAATACTGCTCACTTATCTGAGAAGATCTAGTGTGCGGAGTATGGAGGAGGTGCGGTGGAGTCCAGCGCTGACAGGTTTAACCACTTCAGCCCCGGACCAATTGGCAGCCAAAGGACCAGGCCCCTTTTTTGCGATTCGGCACTGTGTCACTTTAACTGACAATTGCGCGGTCGTGCGACGTGGCTCCCAAACAAAATTGGCGTTCTTTTTTTCCCACAAATAGAACTTTCTTTTGGTGGTATTTGATCGCCCCTGCGGTTTTTATTTTTTGCGCTATAAACAAAAATAGAGCGACAATTTTGAAAAAAATGCAATATTTTTTACTTTTTGCTATAATAAATATCCCCAAAAAATATATAAATTTTTTTTTTCCTCACTTTAGGCCGATACGTATTCTTCTACATATTTTTGATTAAAAAATTGCAATTAGCGATTATTGATTGGTTTGCGCAAAAGTTATAGCGTTTACAAAATAGGGGATAGTTTTTTATAGCATTTTTATTAATATTTTTTCTTTTTACTAGTAATGGCGGCTATCAGCGATTTTTATTGTGACTGCAACATTATGGCGGACACATTGGACATTTTTGACACATTTTTGGGACCATTGTCATTTATACAGAAATCAGTGTTATTTAAATGCACTGATTCCTATGTAAGTGGCAGTGAAGGAGTTAACCACTAGGGGGCGGGGAGGAGTTAGTGTGACGTGTTGTGTTTTTTTTTTACAGTAGGGGGCGTGGCTGACGTCTGACGTCACTTATCGGCGTTTCCGATGACAGGGAACAGCCGGATCAGTGACAGTCAGTGTAGGAAGCGCGGGGAGAGGTTTGTTTACACAGACCACTCCCCGTTCTTCAGCTCTGTGACCCAATCTCGGGACACCAGCGGCGATCGGGTCCACTGGTCCCGCGACCGTGGTCACGGAGCTCCCGACCGGGTCGCGAGCGCACCGCCGGCTAGGCAATTAAAGGGCACGTATATATACGTGCTTTTGCCTAGCCGTGCCATTCTGCCGACGTATATTTACGGCGGTCGGGAAGCTGTTAAAGGAGAACTCCATCAGGTTCAAAAATCACCAGTTACCTTTAATAGTATTGGCTAAAACCTATGGGGTTCATTTACTAAAACGGATGGTAGCCAATCAGATTCTAACTTCAGCTTGTTCAATGAAAACGATATTAAAGCAGAGTTCCACCCTAAAGTGGAACTTCCGCTCATCGGAACCCTCCCCCCCTCGGGTGCCACAGTTGGCACCTTTCAGGGGGGGAGGGGGGTGCAGATACCTGTCTAAGACAGGTATTTGCACCCACTTCTGGGCATAGACTCCCACGGGAGTCTATGCCTCTTCCTGTCCCGTCGCGCTGTCTGCTGGGACACACACGTGTCCCAGAGACAGCACAGACGATTCCCATTGCACTGCACGACTCGTGCATGCCCAGTAGGGAACCGGGAAGTGAATCCGCAACGCTTCACTTCCTGATTCCCTCAACGAGAATGGCAGCGGCAGCAGCCAAGAACCGAGTGATTTCTCGGCTTCGGCTGCCGACATCACTGGACCCTGGAAGAGGTAAGTGTCCATTTATTAAAAAGTATTTGTAGCTGCTGGCTTTTAATTTTTTTTTTTTTTTTGGTGCAATCCCTCTTTAAAGCCTTGTTTTTTTTGTTTTTTTTTAATAACAAACATGTTCTACCTACCTGCTCTGTGCAGTGGTTTTAATCAGAGCAACCCGGATCCTCCTCTTCTTGGGTCCTACGCTGGAGCTCCTGGCTCCTCCCTCCTGCTGGGTGCCCCCACAACAAGCAGCGTGCTGTGGGGGCACCCAAGCAGGTGTGCTCCCGACCCACGGCTCTGTGTGTCTATTCACACATGGAGCTGCAGCTCTGCCCCGTCCCCTGATTGGCTCAATGGCTCCAGCTGCTGCCAAATGCCAATCAGGAGTGCGAGTCCCCGGAGAGGCAAGACTCTCATGGACATCACTGGATCGAGAGGGGGCTCAGGTTTTTATCAAAAGAGAACATAACAAATAAGCTTGTTGCAAATGGTACATATCATTGTAATGAAAAAACATTGTAAAGGCATATAAAATAGGCTTCGTTCAAATCTTGATGGCAAAATCCAGCCTACCCCAAATGGGTTCACGCTGTAGGTCTGGGAGGTCACCACACTGAGCCGTTAGTCAGCCTGTACAACTATAAGTAAGGGAATAACATTGGTAAGGGGGAGGGTAACAATATAGGAAATTCAGGGAGTAGAGGATAACATAGATAGTGTTCTACAAAAAAAACCTTGTGCCTTTACAACCAAGCTTTGACAAGAAAAACCTGGAAGCTGATTGGCTACAATGAACACCTGCACCAAATTTTGCTGGCTATCTTGGTGGCTATCACCTCTGCTCGCAGGGTGTCGGAATTGGTGGCTCTATCCTGTCGCACGCTCTACCTGGTGATTCATAAGGACAAGGTGGTTCCTTCGTTCCTTCCAAAAGTTGTTTCTGATTTCCATTTAAATGAAGACATTGTGTTGCCTTCCCTATGTCCCAGGCCGCAACATCTGAGGGAATTTGCCTTACACACCTTGGATGTGGTTCGGGCAATCGGGATGTATTTGGCGGCCACTGAGTCCTTTCGGAGGTAATCCCTGTTTGTGATCGCGGATGTGCCAAAGAAGGTGCTGTCTGCTTCCTCGGCGATCATTTCTAGATGGATCAGACATGCGGTGACTCAGGCCTATTCTGTCAGGGGTCGGGTTCCTCCCTTCCCGGTGAAGGTGCAATCTACTCTGGCGCTGAGTGCCTCCTGGGCCGTCCGTCATCAGGCGTCAGTGACGCAAGTGTGCAAGGCGGCCACCTGGTCATCGGTGCACACTTTCACAAAATTTTACAAAGTGGATGTGCTGGCATCTGCGGATGCCTCTTTTGGCCGCAAGGTTCTGCAGGCTGCGGTCTAGAGGGGTTTTTCCTTAATGAAGGCGTTTTCTTGCTGTTCAGGTTGGGCTCCAGTTGTTTTCATTGAGCTCCAGATTGTCTGGTTGGCCTATTTTTTTGCTGGCTGCCCCATCCCTCATGTTTGGCACTGCTTTGGGAAATCCCTATGGTTCTGAATACGGAAGCGCTGTGTCTGTCAATGAACAAATGAGAAAATAGGATTTCATTGACAGACACAGCACTTACCCCTCTATGGAGCTTTTAATGCTTCTGACACTGCTTGTGACATAACTGAAGGCCTATAGCAGAGAGGGGGGTGTATATCACCTAGGACTGCCCGTGGGCATAGCCAAGTCTTTTTTCTGCCTACTGTCCTACTCCTGTAGGGGGCGATATAACCCTATGGTTCTGAATAAGGAAGCACTGTGTCTGTTAATGAACTCAGAGAAACTGATTTTACGGTAAGTCCAAATACTATTTTTCCCACAAATAGAGTTTTCTTTTGTTGTTATATTTGATCACCTATGCGGTTTTAATTTTTTGCGCTATAAACAAAAGAGCGTCAATTTTGAAAAAAAACACAATATCTTTTACTTTTTGCTATAATAAATATCCCACATTTTTTTTTCAAAAAAAAAATAATTTTTTCCTCAGTTTAGGCTGATATGTATTCTTCTACATATTTTTGGTAAAAAAAAATCACAATAAGCGCATATTGATTGGTTTGCACAAAAGTTTTCGCGTCAGATTTATGGCATTTTTATTATTTTTTTTTTTTACTAGTAATGGCGGTGATCTGTGATTTTTATCGGGACTGCAATATTGTGGAGGACAAATTGGACACATGTTTGGGACCATTGACAATTATACAGCGATCAGTACTTTAAAAATGCACTGATTACTATATAAATGTCACTGACAGGGAAGGGGTTAACACTAGGGGGTGATCAAGGGGTTAACTGGGTTCCCTAGGTGTGTTCTAATTGTAGGGGGGGTGGCACTGACTAGGGGAGGAGAGAGATCCGTGTTCATACTTAGTATGAACACACGATCTGTCTCCTCTCCCCTGAGAGAACCGGGATCTGTATGTTTATGCACACAGATCCCGGTTCTCGCTCTGTCGCGAGCGATCGTGTGTGCCCGGCATGCATCACACCCGCCATGCACACTCTGTGGCTGCGAGCATGCCCCTATTGGCCAAAAGGCGAAGCAATGTAAGGTAACATTGATTTGCCCAGCCGAGATAACCTGCCACAGTAAAACTGCGGCGGCTGGTCCAGAAGTGGTTAAATACCTTTTTTTCTCTTTATTATAAGTGATTACATTCCCTCTGTTCTCAGCTACATATGAGCTAAGAGAAGAAAAACAGCAGCACAGACTTGTTGTGAAACTTTAGATGAATGCAAAAGTCTCTCACAGGAACTTAGTTGTAACTGAAAGATAAGGTTAGGAACTTTTCTTACAGTACCAGTATCTCGCAGCCGGTCCGGCGATACCGTAAGAAATGCGGATTCAATTAGTGTCCTTACAGCTCAGCTTCCAGGCTCTTACCGAGCAGCCAGCCTTGTGCGTGGCCCTCCTCCGAAGAGTCCTCCCCTGGTTGCATGTAGAGTTGCTGGGCCTCTCCAAACCTGAGACGGCACCGGAACACCGTAGAATCCTCCTTCCAGTTACTCCGCCTTGAACTAGCCAGTTCCGAGGCTCGGAAACGGATGGATCCGCACCCCAGGCCATGAGGGCCTCTGGGGCTGGTCAGGAGGACCAGGACCATGGAGTCAGCAACAACTTCTGGACCAGAACTCCGAACCAGGTGACTTCAGCACCTTAAGTACCCTCTCCCGGAATACACAGCTGGACAAACGTGCCCACTGATTGGCTCTGAGAGGAGATTGGTACCCAATGCTTCCAACCAGACTGCGTTCTAAGGTCTGTCACAGGTGCTCACCCACCTATGACCAGGCAGAACCTCAATACAGCCCAGCCAAACTGATGCCAAAGCATAATTTAGAATAATTAACCCCAAAACTCAACTACAGTTTATGGCAAAAAACAAATTTAAATATATAGCGTGTACTTATAAAAAGTACCGGCGCTACATTGGGTTTACATATTCTTTAAACTACTTGAAAAAACATAATAATGATGTAATAATGAATGCACAACTGAATTGATTTGTGTCCTTTATATCTGTGTGTTCATGCTTCTCAAGTAATTGGCCTGAAATAAGCGCGCTGCTAGAGAAGTCAGAGGGATCTCTAATTGGTTTACTTGTTCTGGGTCAGAGAAGCCTTTGGGTCCACATGACAATTGGGCTGCTAATGACAGCCTGCATATTTTACTCAGTACAGTTTCCTTTAAGGTGTACTGTTCCTTCTAAGAATATAGAGTTGTTTGCGCTGCATTAAAGCAGTACATATATCTTTCTAAACAGACTTCATTTATTCAGCTGCTCCTCAGTGCTAGTGGAGGAAAACAGTACACTCCCCTCCTAGTGTGAAAGTAATGGGTTTTGTCTAGAAAAAGATAACAATCCTCTCAAGCATTCGACCCTTCCAATTGAGAGAATTACAGCTTCACTTGAACACAAAGACTTTGTCAGCTTAACATTTCAACACTCAATAGGTTCCTCTTAGACTGAAAGAGAGGGAGAGCCGGCAATACAAAGCTCACTTTGTGTAGGTTCCAGGCATGATACCCGTTTGATGCCTTGTAATACTACAAGGAAAACTGAGAGGAGCTCCATCTGTCAGATTTCCCTGAATGTTATCAGATATGGAACCACGTGTATGTTGCTAGTAGAGGTTGCAAGTGTACAAATTCTTAAGCCGATCAGAAAATCAGATGAAAAATACCACTTTTGAAGCAATCGTACGATAATCTGATCGTTCGTACACAGCTTTCAAGAGCCGATCAGGACAGTTTACGCGAAATTATCCAAAGGGACAAGCACAAAATTCTTGTACAATACCAAACCATACGATTTTTGTTTAATCAGTACAGTATTCATCTGAAAAAAATCGGAAAACCAAGACTACTCATGCTTGGAAACGAAAGAATACATTACAATGCAACACATTCCGAAGTTGTATTCTGCCCTACGAGAATTTTCATAACTTTAACCTCTTCGATTTCGATATGAGACTAGCATGCAAAATAAAAGGATGATCATTCATCCTATATTCTCATTGTGTGTATGAGGCTTTAGACACCAACCTGGAAAATTACTTTTAGAGTGATACCTAATGTTGTAGAGTGACCTAAAGGGGTTTATGTACTAAAACTGGAGAGTGCAAAATCTGGTGAAGCTCTGGCTAAGAAACCAAATAGCTTCGAGGTTTTTTTGTCAATGCCTAATTGAACTGAATTTAGAAGCTTATTGGCTACCATGCACAGCTGCACCAGATTCGGCACTCACCAGTTTGAGTAAATAGACCCCAAAGCATATTTAAAGCCAAAACATTTTTTTACATGCTAGATGTGTTCAGGTGTTTATTGCTCAAAACAAAAAAATAACGAAAAAAACAAAAACCACCTCCAAAAAAATTCAATAGGAGAACCAAGCCAAAATGGTTCTTTAGCAAGCCATTAAGTGTCAGGTCACCCGGAGGCTAGGTGACAGATGCACACCGTCAGGATCAGGAGTGCACCGCAAGGTAGTGGACCCTATGACTGACTGCAGCGGACGGGAGTCCAGGTGAATCGGAACACAGGGCCGATGGACACCAAGACGGATCCCACCGGGGTTAGAGCGTAAGATTCCCTGGGGCGCGGAGTCTAAGAGCCAGCTGGTGTTCACCAGAGCCTCTAGTGGTGAGGATGGACTGGGCTGCAACTGGCTCCAGGTCGCGACCCCCAGGGTCCCCCAGCTCTCACCCACAGTAGGCAACAGGAGGACAGGGATGGTGAGGGATAAGCCAAGGTCAGGGCTACAAGCAGAAACGGACAACAAGGTACACGCCAAGGTTCAGGGTCACAGGCAACCAGGGATAGTCAGGGACACGCCAGAGGGTCAGGGTCACAGGCAAACAGGGATAATCAGGGACACGCCAAAGTCGGTAACGGAACACTGAATAGCACACGGCTGGGAACAGAAAGCCAAACACACAAAGGTTGATCAGCAGGGTTGGCCTGCAGTGCACAGGTTAATATAGAGTCCTGTGATAGGAGCTAGGGTGGAGCCCTGCCAGAGGAGGGATATAAAAGCAGTCAGGTGATGGTCGGCTGATCTCTAGAGATGAACACATGAAGTCCGGTAAGCAGACAACTCTATTGCTTAACCATGACAGTACCCCCCTCTTACGAGGCCTCCCCCTTCCCCGCCTGGGACCAGGTTTAGAGGGGAACTTCAAATGAAACCTCCTCAGCAGACGAGGTGCAAAGACCTCGGAAGCCGAAATCCACGACCTCTCCTCAGGACCAAACCCTTTCCAGTGTACGAGGTACTGGAGAATGCCTCTACAGAGTCTGGAGTCCAAAATCTGGCTAACCTCATACTCCTGATTATCCTCAGAGACCGGTGCTACGGTAGAGAAAGGACGAGAGAACTTATTGAGGACTAAAGGCTTCAGAAGGGCAACATGGAAGGAGTTAGAGATTTTGAGGCTTTTGGGAATCTGGAGCTTGAAACAAACCGGGTTCAGTTTAGAAGTTATGGTGTACGGACCAATGAATCTTGGGGCGAATTTGAGAGAAGGAACCCGGAGTTTGATGTTCCTGGTGGAGAGCCAGACCTTGTCTCCCGGCAGAAGAGAAGGTGGCTTACGTCTGCGACGGTCAGCAAAACTCTTGAATTTATTGGCAGCTTTCTGGAGAGAATCATGAACGTCAGCCCACACGGAATTGAAAGATTTCTGAACAGTAGCCAGAGCTGGAATGTCAGAAGAACAAGTCATAGGAAGAGGGAGTTGAGGATGTCTTCCGTAAACAGTGAAAAAGGGGGTTTTCTGAGAACTGACATTGACATGATTATTGTGGGAGAACTCAGCCCACGGTAACAGTGGTACCCAATCATCATGATGGGCCGAGACCAAGGTACGGAGAAAGACCTCCAACTCCTGATTAACCCTCTCGGTCTGGCCATTGGATTGAGGATGGTAAGAGGAGGTAAAATCCAAGGTTATATCGAGGGATCTGCAAAAGGCTCTCCAAAAACGAGAAGTAAACTGCACATCCCTGTCCGAAACGACATGGGAAGGAACGCCATGAAGGCGGAAAATCTCTCGTACAAAAATGGGAACCAAGGCAGGGGCAGAAGGGAGACCAGGAAGAGGAACAAAATGAGCCATCTTGGAGAACCGATCGATCACCACCCAAATGGCCGTATTATTCTCCGACGGTGGAAGATCAGTAATAAAATCCATGGCGATATGAGACCAGGGCTCCTTAGGAATGGGCAAGGGCATGAGAAGACCAGCAGGGGCTTGAGTGGAAGATTTAGACTGAGCACAGACGTGACAAGCCTTAACGTAGTCTTTAACATCCGAGCGGAGATTAGGCCACCAGTAGTGACGACTGATAAGCAGGAAGGATCGGAGGAACCCAGCATGACCTGCCACCTTGGAATCATGTCCCCAACGAAGGATTTTGGCTCTTAGCTCCGTGGGAACAAAGGTCTTGCCAGGAGGAATTTTTGATTCCAGGGTGGTAGAATGGGCAACAATGCATGAGGTAGGAATGATCGGCTCAGGATCAGGGGTGGACTACTCATCCAAAGTGTCAAATGACCTAGAGAGCGCATCAGCCCGACCGTTGCAGGAACCAGGTTTGTACGTGATCGTGAATTTAAAACGGGAAAAGAAAAGACTCCACCTGGCTTGTCTGGGGTTCAGACGTTTAGCATTCTGTAGGTATTGTAAATTCTTGTGATCAGTAAAGATCGTTATGGAGTGAGGGGAACCTTCCAAGAGATGACGCCACTCCTCCAACGCCAATTTAATTGCAAGAAGTTCCCGATCACCAATGGCATAATTTCTCTCTGCCTGAGAATTTTTTTTGGAGAAGAACGCACATGGTTGGCGTTTCTTCTCAAAGAACTGAAGAAGCACAGCTCCCACCCCAATTGAAGAAGCATCTACTTCGAGAAAAAATGGGTCCCCAGGATTTGGTCTCCTCAAGAGAGGTCCAGAGACAAAGGCCTGTTTCAGATCGTGAAACGCGGAGACAGCCTCGGGAGGCCAGTCTTTAGCATTCGCACCCTTCTTGGTCAAAGCGATAATAGGCGCAGCAATGGAAGAGTAATTCCTTATGAACTGCCTGTAATAGTTTGTGAAACCAAGAAAGCGCTGTGGCCTTGAGGCTAGCGGGAAGGGGCCAGTTGGTAATGGCTGAGACCTTTCCGGGATCCATGCGAAGACCCAAACTAGAAACAAAACATCCCAGAAACAGGACCTCAGAACATTCAAAGGAACATTTCTCCATCTTGGCATAGAGATTATTCTCTCTAAGGCGCTGAAGTACGGTGCGGACATGGTTTCTGTGAGCAGGCAGACTTTCGGAAAAGATGAGAATGTCATCCAGATAAATGACAACAAACTGGTACAGTAGATCCCTGAAGATTTCATTGACAAAATTCTGGAACACAGCAGGAGCATTACACAACCCAAAAGGCATAACCAGGTATTCGTAATGCCCGTCCCTAGTGTTAAATGCAGTCTTCCATTCGTCACCTTCGCGTATTCGAATGAGATTGTAAGCACCTCTGAGATCCAACTTAGTGAAGATGGAAGCCCCCTTCAACCTGTCAAATAGCTCAGATATTAGAGGTAAGGGGTAACGGTTTTTGATAGTCACTGCGTTTAAACCTCTATAGTCGATACAGGGTCTGAGGGTCCCATCCTTTTTGGCAACGAAAAAGAACCCTGCTCCTGCAGGCGAAGAGGATTTCCGGATGAAACCTCTCTCCAGATTCTCGGCGACATACTCAGACATGGCCTGGGTCTCGGGAATGGACAGAGGGTAGGTGCGACCCCTGGGAAGGGTTGCTCCAGGGACAAGATCAATAGCACAGTCAAAAGATCTGTGGGGAGGAAGCACCTCAGCAGACTTCTTACAGAACACATCCCGGTAATCGCTGTAAGCCGCGGGAAGATCAGACGATACGGATGTGATAGCAATGGAAAGTTTCCCTTTGGGGGCCACCTTGAGAAGACAGGACGAGAAACACGAAGGACCCCAAGCCAGGATCTGCCCAGAGACCCAGTCCACATGTGGAGAGTGGAGCTGTAGCCAAGGAAGGCCCAATACAATAGGGTTAGAGGCCTTGGGTAGAATGAGGAAGGAAATCCACTCCTGGTGGAGTATCCCTACCGACATCCTAATAGGTAGCGTCTGAAAACGGATAGGGCCCCCTGGGAGCACTGTGCCATCAATAGCTGAGACTACCAGTGGTGTAGTGAGGGGAGAAAGGGTAAGCTTCATAGAAAAAGCAGTTCTCCAGTCCATAAAATTGCCGGCAGCCCCGGAGTCCAGATATGCTAGGACCGATTGGGGAGAAGTGCCTACATGGAGGAACACCGGAAGAAGAAGACGAGAAGGTAAAGTTTCTGGGTCCAATACTCCACCTTCCAAATGTATTAGACCCGAGCGTTTCCCGGACGAAAGAGAGCAGGAGTCACGAAAATTACCCCTGCCCCCACAATACAGACACAAGCCCAAGTTCTGCGTCTAGCACGTTCTTCGGGGGTTAATCTGGTCCGGACCAGCTGCATGGGTTCCTCAGCAGGCAGGGGATGCTCCACAGGGCGACGGGGAAGGAGTTCAGGCTGACTAGGACCTAGGGGGTGCTGGCGACTTTTTTCTAAGGACCTCTCCTGGAAACGAATGTCAATCTGATTGCATAAGGAAATGACATCGTCCAGACCAGCGGGGATAGCTCTTCCTGCTAATTCGTCCTTCACTCGGTCAGAGAGGCCATGTAAAAAGGTTGCGACCAGGGCCTCATTGTTCCAGCTCAACTCAGCCGTGAGGATACGGAACTGAAGTGCATATTGTCCCACTGAACAAGATTCTTGGCGAAGGCGTAAAAGGGCACTAGACGCAGAAGAAACCCGAGCTGGCTCCTCGAAGATATTTCAAAAGAGCTTCAAGAAGTCGGACAGACTGGAAACCACCCAGTCATTTTTCTCCCACAGGGGGGCAGCCCAAGCTAAAGCTTCACCGGAGAGGAGGGAAATGATATAGGCAACCTTTGCCCGATCAGACAAAAAATTTTGAGGCTGGAGCTCAAAATGAATGGTGCATTGGCTGAGGAAGCCCCTGCAGGCCTTGGAGTCCCCAGAGAAACGGGACGGAGCTGGCAGTGAATAAGAATGCGTGTATGCGACTGGTGCGATAGATGCAGCTGCTGGCGGTACTTGAGGCTGCGGGTTCGAGGCTCCCAAGGAAGCCTGAAGCTGCTTGAAGCGGGAAGCCAGACCTCGAAGGAATCGCATCACCTGAGTCTGATTGGATTCCTGGGTCTCGAGTCTCCGAGCTATGCCCTGCAAAGGATCGTCTGCCGGAAGCGGCACGTCAGCCGGGTCCATGGCTGATCAAACTGTCCGGTCACCCGGAGGCTAGGTGACAGATGCACACCGTCAGGATCAGGAGTGCACCGCAAGGTAGTGGACCCTATGACTGACTGCAGCGGACGGGAGTCCAGGTGAATCGGAACACAGGGCCGATGGACACCAAGACGGATCCCACCAGGGTTAGAGCGTAAGATTCCCTGGGGCGCGGAGTCTAAGAGCCAGCTGGTGTTCACCAGAGCCTCTAGTGGTGAGGATGGACTGGGCTGCAACTGGCTCCAGGTCGCGACCCCCAGGGTCCCCCAGCTCTCACCCACAGTAGGCAACAGGAGGACAGGGATGGTGAGGGATAAGCCAAGGTCAGGGCTACAAGCAGAAACGGACAACAAGGTACACGCCAAGGTTCAGGGTCACAGGCAACCAGGGATAGTCAGGGACACGCCAGAGGGTCAGGGTCACAGGCAAACAGGGATAATCAGGGACACGCCAAAGTCGGTAACGGAACACTGAATAGCACACGGCTGGGAACAGAAAGCCAAACACACAAAGGTTGATCAGCAGGGTTGGCCTGCAGTGCACAGGTTAATATAGAGTCCTGTGATAGGAGCTAGGGTGGAGCCCTGCCAGAGGAGGGATATAAAAGCAGTCAGGTGATGGTCGGCTGATCTCTAGAGATGAACACATGAAGTCCGGTAAGCAGACAACTCTATTGCTTAACCATGACATTAAGGAACCATTAAAGCATTTAGGACTCTTTACCCTTTTGGCTTGGCACTTCTATTGTATTTTTTTGTTTTGGGTGACCTTCCTGGTACCAACTAGAGGGGATCCTTGTTCGCTTTGAGAAACCTAGCTGGAGCTAGTGAGCTCATTAAATAAGTGTATTTTTCATTACTCACAAAATTTAGGTGTTTGAAGTCCCAGTCCTTCTTCAATATGATTTATGAGTCCTCACTATAGAGATCTGATGACCATTGTCACTAAGACTGAGGAAGGTAAAAATCTAAATGTTCTGAGTTATCACCAGAACAGGAAGGATACATCCTGGGGACACTTGCTCCAATGAAAGCTGTTTAATGCCTTGTACACACGGTCGGACATTCCGACCACAAAATCCGTCAGATTTTTTCCGGCTGATTTTGTCCGAAACTTGTGTTGCATACACACGGTCGGACAAAGTTGTCAGAAAATCTGATCGTTCCGAACGAGGTGATGTATAAAAGGTACAACGGGACTACGTAGAGGCCAGTAGCCAATAGCTTTTGTCTCCAAATTTCTTCTGAGCATGCGTGGCACTTTGTGAGTCGGAATTCTCTACACACAATTGGAAAAAGTCTGATCGGATTTTGTTTGCCGGAAAATTTTAGATCCAGCTCTCAAATTTTTTCAGTTGAAAATTCCGACTGAAAAAAAAAAAAAAAAAAAAAAAAAAATAAAAAAAAAAAAAAAAAAAAAAAAAAAAAAAAAAAAAAAAAAAAAAAAAAAAAAAAAAAAAAAAAAAAAAAAAAAAAAAAAAAAAAAAAAAAAAAAAAATAAAAAAAAAGCCACCACCCCCCCCACCCCCACCCACCCACCCACTCCCACCCACCCACCACATTGTATAGACCCACTCCTCACCACTCCCCCCCCCCCCCCCCCCCCCCCCCCCCCCCCCCCCCCCCCCCCCCCCCCCCCCCCCCCCCCCCCCCCCCCCCCCCCCCCCCCCCCCCCCCCACCCCCCCCCCCCCCCCCCCCCCCCCCCCCCCCCCCCCCCCCCCCCCCCCCCCCCCCCCCCCCCCCCCCCCCCCCCCCCCCCCCCCCCCCCCCCCCCCCCCCCCCCCCCCCCCCCCCCCCCCCCCCCCCCCCCCCCCCCCCCCCCCCCCCCCCCCCCCCCCCCCCCCCTTTTTTTTTTTGAAAAAGCCCGCTAGAGCCCACACACAATCAGATTTTCCGACAACATAATCCGATCAGACTTTTTCCATCGGAATATCCGACCGTGTGTACGGGGCATAAGAGTGAATTTCCCCTACTTTGAAAAGATTTCCTTTCACTTCCTGTTGAATTTTCAGGACACAGGATGCATGGAAATCCCCCCAATGAAACACAGATGACAAAAATCTGACAGTGGTTTGACCCTTTCCTATTCTATTTTTTATTTTTTTTAACTCTTGGATGCCAGCTAATAACCAGATGACCACATTATATTCTTGGACATTTCCAAAGTCCTGTTCCATGAGCAACAAAATCCACTCCGTTCCCAAACAAACTCTCTTTCATCAAACAGCATTGTTACCATACATCTGGTCCTTCTATACCCCTGGAAACCAGGTCTTGTTCAATCATGTGACCACCACTGAACATTAGCGTTTAAAACTCTCAAAATAAAGTAAATAACTCATCTAGAACAGCTTTTCTAAATCTTTTTACCGTGTAGGAACCCCTTAAAATAATGTTCATGTCTTTGGAAACCCTACTAAAAGTATTAACAGCTTGTTTTGTAGTATATACATGGTGTTTGTCGGTGAAATAGTGGGTTTCTTAGACTAAAGGAAAGTAGAAAAGGGCTACTGTACATTGGTGGTCAGTAAAAAGGCCTGTACAGACGATCAGACTTTTTGACAACAAACATGCAAATTAGCTGTTTTAAGGCAACATCCAACCGTGTGTACGCTCCATCGGACAAACTTTTTTGGTTTTCATCGGACTTTTGTTGGCTGTGCGAACGGACAAACTTTCCGGCAACAAAAGTCCGATGGTGTGTACAGAAAACCATAGGACTTTTGTACAAAGTACAAACACGCATGCTCAGAACCAATGCAAAAGATCAGACAACAATACAGAAGTTGACCAAATGTGGCAGTAAAGAGCAGAAAAACCACGTGATTTGGTGAAAGTTGGCTGAAAAAGTCTTGCCGTGTGTATGCGTATTGCTCAAGTTCATGGCCGATGCCCTTTGTACAAAAATCCACGGGAACGTTTGTACAAAGTCCGATCGTGTGTATGAGGCTAAAGGCTGCATTCACACAGGCACATAGGTCCTTACTTCCGTAAAAAGGCCTTAGCAGCATACAACCACACCCAGAAACCTGGTGAAAAGCAATGGGTGATTTATAGGTGTAGCGGCTGTATGGATCTTTACACATCCAAATGTGTTAACTGTACTTAAAAAGCTAGAACAGGGTAGAGAATATCAGGATGTTGTCAGATAGATCTCCGTTCTCTGGATGCCGACTACTGTACAGAATATCTGCAACCGGATGAACTTCAAACACCACTTGCAAAGACACTCTCTCTGTCGTCTTTATTTTTCCTTTGGTCTCTTTGATCCAACACGGTTTGAACAATCTTGTTCTTCATCAGGTTAACGTATAAGTGCAAATAGACTATGGTGGTACTCTTTCGTCTTTATTTTTTATTTTTCCTTTGGTCTCTTTGATCCAACACGGTTTGAACAAACTTGTTCTTCATCAGGTTGATGGATAAGTGCAAATAGACTATGATGGTAGGATTTTGGTAACTATTTAACTTATTTCCCTCTCACTTCTTGTTCTACATGAAATGGGGTGAAAGGAAATCTCCCCAATGGGACACACATGACAAAAAAGCTGGCAGGGATTTTACCTTCCCTACTCTATTTAAAACAAACAAAAAATAAGTTTTGACCATTGATGTTAAGCATGCAAGTGTGTACAGCTAAACCGATGCTGTGGTTTGTTTTGTTGAACATCATACAGACGAAAGTTATGGGCAATCAGTAGGGTATTTAGACTAGGGAAGAGAGAACATCAGGTTACAGTTAGGTGTTTTACTGCTTTTACTAGCTTTTATAGGTAGTATACATGAAGGAGGTTGGTGAATGCAGGCTCAAAGTTAGTTTATGATTTTACATTAACTTTAACAAATCATTGACCACTGCTTTGGGTGTATAATTAGTTCATTATTTGCAATGCACTAAACCTTATTCAGTAAATAGTCTTCTCATGTTAACTCCTAGCAACTAGAATTTACTGTATAGAATCAGAATTCAATAATCATAAGTCAGACTTATGAATTAACACTTAAGAATAAGAACGTGAATAAGGCCAACCATTCTCCCCCAGTAATGTAAATTAAACCAATAAGAATAAGGGCATCCACAGTTGTACATTTTTACATACATATTTCAGAGCTGCGCGATGCAAGCAGCAAATCACAGTGACATAATATGGAAATCACAAAAGAAAAGAAAAGAAAATAAGGTTCATAGGTAAACATCCACCACCAACAGCAAATTGAAGCCTCCTTGTGCAAAACCTCCACCTCTAGTATCAGGGACGCTTACCAGATGTAGTTGATCTTCTATGTCTAGAAAGGTCTATTGAGCTCTGAACATATTCCTCCAAAAATCTCTCGGTGCTGTTAGAGACACAGTTTCTATAGGTACCCGGAACAATGGTTCTGCTGGACTACACTCCCCATACACCGAAGATAAGGGTATGCAAGACAAAATTCTCCAATAGTGTTCAGTTCGACCCTTGCAAGATTAAGAGGTCACACCTCTGAATGGGCACTTGTGGCCCTCCTGATTATCATTATGCAGTTGGGAACAGACTTCGGGGGTCGGCAATCTGTTCAGGAGCTCGGCAAGTCCAGCTACCCAAATCTCACTCTCCCTGGAAACATATGTCCGATCACTCCGCGCACAGCAGGATCCCATTTGGGGTGCGTGGTCCAACTGGGGGGAGGCTCGGGACCAGTGTCTCGCAGTAGTAGGCTCCCTGGAACCCGTTATTACCCAGGTTCTCTATACTGAGTCCACTATTCCCCAGCATATTGTGCTATTTTTACTTGTATAATGCACGCTCGCAAGTGGCCTTTTATTCTTTTGTAACAGTCTCATAACTTATGTACCGTCCTCAGCTTGAGTCTATTGTTGTCATTATACAGTTGTATTGTTTATATTTTCAATAAACCTTTTTTGAAAACCAAAAAAAAAAAGAAAAATTGTTAGGTTTATATGTTTTTTTGAGTTTCCTTACTTGTGTTCCGACAATTACATGCAATCAGTAATGATCTAGGGAAGATCCAGGCCACACAATACCATCTAACAATCACAGTATAAGTCAACGTGAAATACGTTGGAGAGACTGAGCACCAGAATCCTCATTTATGAGCAGGAAATTTCTGATTGCCCAACTTACTATCATGAAAATCAAGGAAAAGTCACCCATTATAGTGTGTCCTTCAGGTACGTATACTATTGTTCAGCCTAAAGGCAACACGTCCATTGAAAGATCATCATTATATGTTTGTGGTCACGTGAGTCTTGTTACACTATAACAGTAATGGAATAACTAGATGGATAACAGTGAGAGACAGAGAAAACAACAGTGATATCTTATTACTGCTTTCCTCTACAGGGTCACTCACTTGTTAACTTTCCTGTTGCTTGCTAGCACAAAAACTGACAAGATCTAATGGTATTTAAGTTAAATGGCTTAAAGGGGGAACAAACAAGGAAGTCAATTTAGCCGTTTCCATCACTCTGACTGTGTGCTTCTGTGACACCGTTTGACGTGTGGTCGAAGCCCTTGGTTTATGTGTACTCAAGTAACGCTAGTAGGGAGATATCCCGATTAGGGAACATTTTACTTTACTCCTTTCGAGAGTGTTGCAAAGAAAATGCCACTGACAGAAGCTTCATTAGGGCTAGTAAGTCTTGCCGTCCTACATTTTTCATCTAGTCTTTAGTTCAGTACTGAGCAGCAAAAATGTACTCCCCAACAGAGTACCAGCACACGGATCACATTTGAAAGAATTTGCATTTTTGTTTTTATTTGATGGGCCTAGTTAGGAATATTGTATAATGTGGCTGCTGTTCTATTTATTTTCTATGTATAAGACAATTACCAAAAATATGCCTGTTTAATATTGTATTTTGAAAAGTGGATGTGAAATTTTTGATCTACTTTCTGAATTAATTTAGATTCAATGAAAAGGTACATTTTTGCACATTCGTGCATGTAAAAGTATCTGAGCTTGACATCTGCCTATAGCTCTCAACTTTAAAAGCCGTCAATATCAAGGAATGTAGGAGAACTCTATAATGAGCACATACTTCTACTTAAGGTACGCTAGAACCTTCATACATCATGGAAGAATACATTAAAGATAGTGCCAACTAAGGATGGGCCCGGTGCTCGATGCGAACCCACGTTCGCATCGAGCACCGGGCGTTCGCTCGCTCGGCGAGCCCAGAACTATTTTGGCCGCTCGCATCACGTTCGTGTGATGCGAGCGGCCCCGCAATGCATTGCGGCCGGCGCGGCCGACGCAGTGCATTGCTGGCTGATGATTGGCCAAGCATGCACTGTGACCCCGCATGCTTGGCCAATCACAGCCCCGGAAACTCGAAGAGCCATAATTGGCTACAGGCAGGACGCCTGTAGCCAATTACAGCTCAGGGGCTGTAGTACACGCCCCCCCCTATAAAACGCCGCCACGCCGTCTGCGCCGGTCACATGCTGTTCCGGCGCAGATTGAGCAGGCTGTTTCTGTGACACTCTGCTGCATTTAGATAGTTAGAGAGATTCACTTGCAGAGATTGAGTTAGATAGATTCAGTTACAAAGATTGATTGACAAAGAGGGGCTTGTAGTGTGCTCGTGGCAGGCAGGCAGAGCTCCTATATTTTGTTACCAGAAGCACCTATAGGACTTGTAGTGTGTTAGTGGCAGGCAGGCAGAGCTCCTATATTTTGTTACCAGAAGCACCTATAGGACTTGTAGTGTGTTCGTGGCAGGCAGGCAGAGCTCCTATATTTTGTTACCAGAGGCACCTATAGGACTTGTAGTGTGTTAGTGGCAGGCAGGCAGAGCTCCTATATTTTGTTACCAGAAGCACCTATAGGACTTGTAGTGTGTTCGTGGCAGGCAGGCAGAGCTCCTATATTTTGTTCCCAGAGGCACCTATAGGACTTGAAGTGTGTTAGTCCCATTACACACACAGAGCTATATTTTCTTCCCAGAAGCACCTATAGGACTTGAAGTGTGTTAGTCCCATTACACACAAAGAGCTATACTTTGTTCCCAGAAGCACCTATAGGACTTGAAGTGTGTTAGTCCCATTACACACACAGAGCTATATTTTGTTCCCAGAAGCACCTATAGGACTTGAAGTGTGTTAGTCCCATTACACACACAGAGCTATATTTTGTTCCCAGAAGCACCTATAGGACTTGAAGTGTGTTAGTCCCATCACACACACAGAGCTATATTTTCTTCCCAGAAGCACCTATAGGACTTGAAGTGTGTTAGTCCCATTACACACACAGAGCTATATTTTCTTCCCAGAAGCACCTATAGGACTTGAAGTGTGTTAGTCCCATTACACACACAGAGCTATATTTTCTTCCCAGAAGCACCTATAGGACTTGAAGTGTGTTAGTCCCATTACACACACAGAGCTATATTTTCTTCCCAGAAGCACCTATAGGACTTGAAGTGTGTTAGTCCCATCACACACACAGAGCTATATTTTCTTCCCAGAAGCACCTATAGGACTTGAAGTGTGTTAGTCCCATTACACACACAGAGCTATATTTTCTTCCCAGAAGCACCTATAGGACTTGAAGTGTGTTAGTCCCATTACACACACAGAGCTATATTTTCTTCCCAGAAGCACCTATAGGACTTGAAGTGTGTTAGTCCCATTACACACACAGAGCTATATTTTCTTCCCAGAAGCACCTATAGGACTTGAAGTGTGTTAGTCCCATTACACACACAGAGCTATATTTTCTTCCCAGAAGCACCTATAGGACTTGAAGTGTGTTAGTCCCATCATACACACAGAGCTATATTTTCTTCCCAGAAGCACCTATAGGACTTGAAGTGTGTTAGTCCCATTACACACACAGAGCTATATTTTCTTCCCAGAAGCACCTATAGGACTTGAAGTGTGTTAGTCCCATTACACACACAGAGCTATATTTTCTTCCCAGAAGCACCTATAGGACTTGAAGTGTGTTAGTCCCATTACACACACAGAGCTATATTTTCTTCCCAGAAGCACCTATAGGACTTGAAGTGTGTTAGTCCCATCACACACACAGAGCTATATTTTCTTCCCAGAAGCACCTATAGGACTTGAAGTGTGTTAGTCCCATTACACACACAGAGCTATATTTTCTTCCCAGAAGCACCTATAGGACTTGAAGTGTGTTAGTCCCATTACACACACAGAGCTATATTTTCTTCCCAGAAGCACCTATAGGACTTGAAGTGTGTTAGTCCCATTACACACACAGAGCTATATTTTCTTCCCAGAAGCACCTATAGGACTTGAAGTGTGTTAGTCCCATCACACACACAGAGCTATATTTTGTTCCCAGAAGCACCTATAGGACTTGAAGTGTTTTAGTCCCATTACACACACACAGCTATATTTTCTTCCCAGAAGCACCTATAGGACTTGAAGTGTGTTAGTCCCATCACACACACAGAGCTATATTTTCTTCCCAGAAGCACCTATAGGACTTGAAGTGTGTTAGTCCCATTACACACAAAGAGCTATACTTTGTTCCCAGAAGCACCTATAGGACTTGAAGTGTGTTAGTCCCATTACACACACAGAGCTATATTTTGTTCCCAGAAGCACCTATAGGACTTGAAGTGTGTTAGTCCCATTACACACACAGAGCTATATTTTGTTCCCAGAAGCACCTATAGGACTTGAAGTGTGTTAGTCCCATTACACACACAGAGCTATATTTTCTTCCCAGAAGCACCTATAGGACTTGAAGTGTGTTAGTCCCATCACACACACAGAGCTATATTTTGTTCCCAGAAGCACCTATAGGACTTGAAGTGTGTTAGTCCCATTACACACACAGAGCTATATTTTCTTCCCAGAAGCACCTATAGGACTTGAAGTGTGTTAGTCCCATCACACACACAGAGCTATATTTTGTTCCCAGAAGCACCTATAGGACTTGAAGTGTGTTAGTCCCATTACACACACAGAGCTATATTTTCTTCCCAGAAGCACCTATAGGACTTGAAGTGTGTTAGTCCCATCACACACACAGAGCTATATTTTCTTCCCAGAAGCACCTATAGGACTTGAAGTGTGTTAGTCCCATTACACACACAGAGCTATATTTTCTTCCCAGAAGCACCTATAGGACTTGAAGTGTGTTAGTCCCATTACACACACAGAGCTATATTTTCTTCCCAGAAGCACCTATAGGACTTGAAGTGTGTTAGTCCCATTACACACACAGAGCTATATTTTCTTCCCAGAAGCACCTATAGGACTTGAAGTGTGTTAGTCCCATCACACACACAGAGCTATATTTTCTTCCCAGAAGCACCTATAGGACTTGAAGTGTGTTAGTCCCATTACACACACAGAGCTATATTTTCTTCCCAGAAGCACCTATAGGACTTGAAGTGTGTTAGTCCCATTACACACACAGAGCTATATTTTGTTCCCAGAAGCACCTATAGGACTTGAAGTGTGTTAGTCCCATTACACACACAGAGCTATATTTTTTCCCAGAAGCACCTATAGGACTTGAAGTGTGTTAGTCCCATCACACACACAGAGCTATATTTTCTTCCCAGAAGCACCTATAGGACTTGAAGTGTGTTAGTCCCATTACACACACAGAGCTATATTTTCTTCCCAGAAGCACCTATAGGACTTGAAGTGTGTTAGTCCCATTACACACACAGAGCTATATTTTCTTCCCAGAAGCACCTATAGGACTTGAAGTGTGTTAGTCCCATTACACACACAGAGCTATATTTTCTTCCCAGAAGCACCTATAGGACTTGAAGTGTGTTAGTCCCATCACACACACAGAGCTATATTTTGTTCCCAGAAGCACCTATAGGACTTGAAGTGTGTTAGTCCCATTACACACAAAGAGCTATACTTTGTTCCCAGAAGCACCTATAGGACTTGAAGTGTGTTAGTCCCATTACACACACAGAGCTATATTTTGTTCCCAGAAGCACCTATAGGACTTGAAGTGTGTTAGTCCCATTACACACACAGAGCTATATTTTGTTCCCAGAAGCACCTATAGGACTTGAAGTGTGTTAGTCCCATTACACACACAGAGCTATATTTTCTTCCCAGAAGCACCTATAGGACTTGAAGTGTGTTAGTCCCATCACACACACAGAGCTATATTTTGTTCCCAGAAGCACCTATAGGACTTGAAGTGTGTTAGTCCCATTACACACACAGAGCTATATTTTCTTCCCAGAAGCACCTATAGGACTTGAAGTGTGTTAGTCCCATCACACACACAGAGCTATATTTTGTTCCCAGAAGCACCTATAGGACTTGAAGTGTGTTAGTCCCATTACACACACAGAGCTATATTTTCTTCCCAGAAGCACCTATAGGACTTGAAGTGTGTTAGTCCCATTACACACACAGAGCTATATTTTCTTCCCAGAAGCACCTATAGGACTTGAAGTGTGTTAGTCCCATCACACACACAGAGCTATATTTTCTTCCCAGAAGCACCTATAGGACTTGAAGTGTGTTAGTCCCATTACACACACAGAGCTATATTTTCTTCCCAGAAGCACCTATAGGACTTGAAGTGTGTTAGTCCCATTACACACACAGAGCTATATTTTGTTCCCAGAAGCACCTATAGGACTTGAAGTGTGTTAGTCCCATTACACACACAGAGCTATATTTTCTTCCCAGAAGCACCTATAGGACTTGAAGTGTGTTAGTCCCATCACACACACAGAGCTATATTTTCTTCCCAGAAGCACCTATAGGACTTGAAGTGTGTTAGTCCCATTACACACACAGAGCTATATTTTCTTCCCAGAAGCACCTATAGGACTTGAAGTGTGTTAGTCCCATTACACACACAGAGCTATATTTTCTTCCCAGAAGCACCTATAGGACTTGAAGTGTGTTAGTCCCATTACACACACAGAGCTATATTTTCTTCCCAGAAGCACCTATAGGACTTGAAGTGTGTTAGTCCCATCACACACACAGAGCTATATTTTGTTCCCAGAAGCACCTATAGGACTTGAAGTGTTTTAGTCCCATTACACACACACAGCTATATTTTCTTCCCAGAAGCACCTATAGGACTTGAAGTGTGTTAGTCCCATCACACACACAGAGCTATATTTTCTTCCCAGAAGCACCTATAGGACTTGAAGTGTGTTAGTCCCATCACACAGAGCTCCTCTATTTTCTTTGCATAAGCACCCACAGGACTTCTAGTGTGTTAGTGGCATCACACAGAGCTCCTATATATTCTTCTCAGCAGCACCCACAGGACTTCTAGTGTGTTAGTGGCATCACACAGAGCTCCTCTATTTTCTTTGCATAAGCACCCACAGGACTTCTAGTGTGTTAGTGGCATCACACAGAGCTCCTCTATTTTCTTTGCAGAAGCACCCATAGGACTTCTAGTGTGTTAGTGGCATCACACAGAGCTCCTCTATTTTCTTTGCAGAAGCACCCATAGGACTTCTAGTGTGTTAGTGGCATCACACAGAGCTCCTCTATTTTCTTTGCAGAAGCACCCACAGGACTTCTAGTGTGTTAGTGGCATCACACAGAGCTCCTATATATTCTTCTCAGCAGCACCCACAGGACTTCTAGTGTGTTAGTGGCATCACACAGAGCTCCTCTATTTTCTTTGCAGAAGCACCCACAGGACTTCTAGTGTGTTAGTGGCATCACACAGAGCTCCTCTATTTTCTTTGCAGAAGCACCCATAGGACTTCTAGTGTGTTAGTGGCATCACACAGAGCTCCTCTATTTTCTTTGCAGAAGCACCCATAGGACTTCTAGTGTGTTAGTGGCATCACACAGAGCTCCTCTATTTTCTTTGCAGAAGCACCCATAGGACTTCTAGTGTGTTAGTGGCATCACACAGAGCTCCTATATTTTCTTCTCAGCAGCACCCACAGGACTACCGACTACAATGGCTGGAAGACCGCCAAGGGGAGGCAGAGCGTGCAGAGCCAAGAACACAGGGCAGGCAGGCTCTGTTTCTAGTGGACGTGGCCGTGGACGTGGACGTGGTCGTGCATCGTCATCAGCACGTGGCCATGGGACACGCGCGTCTTTGTTTTCGGCAGCTGGACATGTGGAGCCGCATCATGCTGAAGGCTTGGTAGAATGGATGACCAAGCCCTCCTCATCCTCCTCATCCTCTCTCACCCAGGCTCAGGGTACTGACAGAGCATCATCAGCCACCCCTTCCCTAGACCCACCATGTCCTCCTGAGGAGTCCCCCGAACTCTTTGAGCACAGTGTTGGGTACATGCTCCAGGAGGATGCCCAACGATTCGAAGGCTCGGATGACGATACCCAGCTTGAGGAATCTGGCAGTACAGTTCCACCAGCTGCAGCTTACTGCCAGGTTTGCTCTAGTGGTGAAGAGGGAGGGGATGATGAGGTCACTGACTCCACGTGGGTGCCTCAAGGGAGAGAGGATGAGGAGGAGGACGAGGAGGAGGAGGATGCGGCGTCACATGTCCAACGAGGCAGGATGCCCCCTGGAGGCCAGGTAGAGGCCAGCACAGCAACTGTACAACACCGCAGAGCTCCGCCTGTGCAGGGCGCTGCCTCTGCACGTTATCAGAAAAGTTCTTTGGTGTGGGCCTTTTTTGAGACGAGTGCAGCAGATCGCACCACTGCTATTTGCAATATTTGTCTCAAGCGTATCTCGCGTGGCCAAAACATCAGCCGCTTGGGCACGACAAGCATGACCAGACATATGGCGACCTGCCATGCAGCTCGTTGGCAGGCACACATAAAAGACCCACACCAAAGAACTAAGCGGACCTCTCCTTGCTCCTCCTCAGCTGGGATCTCCATCCCCACTACACCTTCAGTCCTCTCTGAAAGCTGCTCTGAGAGGACTGAAGGTGTAGAATTCGGTGTGTCACAACCAAGTACTTGCAGTACACCGACGTCCGAATGCAGCAGGCAAATTTCCCTGCCCCAGCTGCTGGACCGTAGAAAGAAGTACACTCCCAGCCATCCACATGCCCAGCGGTTGAATGCTAGCCTTGCTAAATTGCTAGCACTTCAACTGCTGCCTTTTCAGTTGGTAGACTCGGCCCCCTTCCGTGAGTTTGTTCAATGTGCGGTTCCTCAGTGGCAGGTTCCCAAACGCCACTTTTTCTCGCGGAAGGCGATTCCGTCTCTCTACCGGCATGTGGAGGGCAATGTCCATGCCTCGCTGGACAGGGCGGTCAGCGGTAAGGTGCATATTACCGCTGACTCATGGTCCAGCAGGCATGGACAGGGACGGTACCTTTCTTTCACGGCCCATTGGGTCACTCTATTGGCAGCTGGGAGGGATGCAGGACAAGGTGCAGTAGTGTTGGAGGTTGTCCCGCCACCACGCCTCCAAAACGCGACTACTGCTACTGGTTGTGACACACCTCTCTCCTCCACCCCCTCCTCTTCTTCTTCCTCCAGTGCTCTGTCCTTGGAACCAGCGGTGCTCCGTAGGCGTACAAGGGGCTACGCAAGTACGCAGGCAAAAAGATGCCATGCCGTGCTTGCGCTGGTGTGTTTGGGGGACAGGAGCCACACTGGGCCAGAGGTTCTGGCAGCTCTGCAGGGGCAGGCCGAGAGGTGGTTGACGCCACGTCAGCTTAAGCCAGGAATGGTCGTTTCTGACAATGGCACCAACCTCCTCTCCGCCCTGCGACAGGGGCAGCTCACCCATGTGCCCTGCATGGCTCACGTCCTCAACCTGGTGGTGCAGCGGTTCTTGGGCAGGTTCCCAGGCTTACAGGATGTCCTGAGGCAGGCCAGGAAAGTCTGTGTGCATTTCCGCCGATCTTATAATGCCAGTGCTCGGCTGACTGAGCTGCAAAAGGAGCTGAACCTGCCCAAGAACCGCCTAATATCTGACATGCCCACCAGGTGGAACTCAACGTTGGCCATGCTGCAGCGACTGCACACGCAGCAGAGGGCCATCAATGAGTACCTTTGCGACTACGGCACCAGGACAGGGTCAGGGAGCTTGGTTTTTTTTCCCCACGTCAGTGGAGCATGATCAGGGATGCATGCACTGTCCTCTCACCATTTGAGGAGGCCACGAGGATGGTGAGCAGTGACAGTGCATGCATCAGTGACACTGTCCCTCTTGTCCACCTGTTGGAGCATACGCTGCGTGGGATAATGGACAGGGCACTTGAGGCAGAACAGAGGCAGGAAGAGGAGGACTTCCTTGCCTCTCAAGGCCCCCTTTATCCGGACAGTGTTCCTTCTGTCCCACCCATCACACAGGAAGAGGATGAGGAGGAGGAGGAGGAGGAGGAGGAGGAGGATTGTGTGAGCATGGAGGTGGAGCCTGGCACTCAGCATCAGCAGCAGCAGTCTTTTAGGGATGATGTACAGTCCCAACAAGCCAGTGGACTTGTACGTGGCTGGGAGGAGGTGGCTGGCGATCATGTCATCCTCAGTGACCCAGAAGACTCCGGACCGAATGCCTCAGCTAACCTACGCTGCATGGCCTCCCTGATCCTGCAAAGCCTGCGGAAGGATCCTCGTGTTCTTCGGATCAAGGAGAGGGACCATTACTGGCTGGCCACTCTCCTTGATCCGCGGTACAAGGGTAAGGTTGCGGACCTTATCTTGCCGTCGCAGAGGGAGCAGAGGATGAGACATCTCAGGGAGGCCTTGCAGAAAGGTCTGTGCAACGCGTTCCCAGAAACTGGGAGGCTACAAACTCCTGGTCCTGGGCGACGAGTTGCTGAGGCTTCGGTCAGTGGCAGAAGGAGCGGTGGGGAAGGTGGACGTCTGACCGATGCGTTCAGACAATTTTTTAGTCCGCAGCCCCAAGGTATGATCGGTTCCAGCAACCATCGCCAGCGTCTGATATACATGGTGCAGGAATACCTTGGGCAAGGTCAGACTTGGACACCTTTCCCACCGAAAATCCTCTGGCTTACTGGGTCCTGAGGATGGATCACTGGCCAGAGCTTGCACAGTATGCAATTGAGCTACTGGCCTGTCCTGCCTCCAGCGTTCTTTCCGAACGCACATTCAGTGCTGCTGGAGGATTTGTGACTGATCATAGGTGCGCCTGTCCACCGCCTCGGTTGATCGACTGACATTCATCAAAATGAATCAGTCTTGGATCACCACCAGCTACCAGGCACCTGAGGCGGATATAACCGAATAATTTTTAATGTCACATCCCTTCAAGACTGCCTATGCTGATGCTGAGTGACTGTCCTCTTATGTTCACTGACTATCCTCTTCCTCCTCCTCAATGATCCATGCCACCACACCAGTGCCTAAGGCACAATTTTTCAGCCCCTGTTTAACAGGGGCGTGTACTTACAATTTTTAAAAAAAATGCTTCGCAACACGTGTGACTGCTGTGCTCCAAGTACAGTCTCTGTGAGGGCCGTGTTGCAGTGTTGTGGCACCAGCACCAGTGCCTAAGGCACAATTTTTCAGCCCCTGTTTAACAGGGGCGTGTACTTACAATTTTTTAAAAAAATGCTTCGCAACACGTGTGACTGCTGTGCTCCAAGTACAGTCTCTGTGAGGGCCGTGTTGCAGTGTTGTGGCACCAGCACCAGTGCCTAAGGCACAATTTTTCAGCCCCTGTTTAACAGGGGCGTGTACTTACAATTTTTAAAAAAAATGCTTCGCAACACGTGTGACTGCTGTGCTCCAAGTACAGTCTCTGTGAGGGCCGGGTTGCAGTGTTGTGGCACCAGCACCAGTGCCTAAGGCACAATTTTTCAGCCCCTGTTTAACAGGGGCGTGTACTTACAATTTTTTAAAAAAATGCTTCGCAACACGTGTGACTGCTGTGCTCCAAGTACAGTCTCTGTGAGGGGTTGCAGTGTTGTGGCACCAGCACCAGTGCCTAAGGCACAATTTTTCAGCCCCTGTTTAACAGGGGCGGGTAATTACAAATCTTGATCTAATAGTTCACAGCAGGGCCCATTCCTGCGCCCACCAAGAGTAACTATGAGGGCCTGCAGTCTTGTGGCAACACCGTCCACCACCACCGCCAAAGGCCCAATTTTTCTGCCCTGTTCATCAGGTGCTTGCAATTACAAATCTTGATCTAATAACTCACAGCAGGGCCCATTCCTGCGCCCACCAAGAGTAACTATGAGGGCCTACAGTCTTGTGGCAACACCGTCCACCACCACCGCCAAAGGCCCAATTTTTCTGCCCTGTTCATCAGGTGCTTGCAATTACAAATCTTGATCTAATAACTCACAGCAGGGCCCATTCCTGCGCCCACCAAGAGTAACTGTGAGAGCTTACAGTCTTGTGGCAAAACCGTCCACCACCACCACCCCCAATTTTTCTGCCCTGTTCAACAGGTGCATGCAATTACAAATCTTGATCTATTAACTCACAGCAGGGCCCATTCCTGTGCCCACCAGTCTTGTGGCTACACCAACATCTAATAGGGCAAATTTCTGCAGAGTATATACGCCAGGCCCCTACTTTCAAACATCCAACTTACAAACGACTCCTACTTGCAAATGGAAAGAGAAAACAGGAAGTGAGAGGAAATCTACCCCTAGGAAGGGAAATTCTATCCTGTTAGATTTAATTGGGAAAAAGGTATCTCCTCTCTACTGATACTTTATCACCAATCCTTGTTTCAATTAAAACCCCACTTTTCCAAAAACATTTGTCATTGGGACGGAAAGTGAGGTGACATGTTCTGAACAGATGTGCAAAGACAGCAAATGTTACAGGGGTGATAACCCCTCCCTATGTTCTCCAAAAAGCTTAAAAATAGATTTAAGGTGTTCGGCTCATCCCTAGTGCCAACCATTACTTTCAAAGGAGACTTGTCAATTCCAAATTCTATTCAGAGCTGCATAGTCATGCATAGTCAGTGGAAGACCAGTAAAAACAAGATGGTGCTTGAAATGACTGCAACAAATGGAGCTATGCAAAATCTTGACCAGGAACTAGAAAGCCACTAACACTCCAATAAATTCATTTCAACTATTTAAAATGAGCACTTCATGTCTAAGTTGATTTGCCAATGTTATAGGACCTCTCAGGGTCTCCTTCCTCATGGCAAAACCAATTCTTTCCACGTTTGAAATAATTTCCATTTTGGTTTTTATGTGCCTAGTTGGGAATATTGTATAACATACCAGTCTTTCTGTTCTATTGTATAAAGCGTTTGCCAAAAATATTCCTGCTCAATTATGTACTTTGAAAAGATTGTGGATAGGTTCAATCAAATTTTTTAATTACTTTACATGTAACGAAAATGCTAATTTTTGCATGTACATGCTTGTGGACAGTTCCCAGGCTGCCTCACAGGTCGGCTGCAGCACAAGCAGCTCGGCTACCCCCAAGAACACAGGTTCTAAGGGCATCTGAGGTTCGCCCAACCTGTACTGTCCTGTGCATGGATGGTGGCCAGAGCCTATTCTTGACATCCTCCCATTTGTGCATTATTAACCCCCTCACTTCTAGGAGTACTCACACGGAAAGTCCAAGCACCAGGTTCCAGGATACTGCAGCCAGCTCTGCACCAACACTCACTTCACTTGTTTTCCCATCTAGGCATTTGCTGTAAAGATAGGCACTTCTCTCCTATATATTCGCACAGAGGTCAGATCTTACAATAAACTTTCTTTACTTGCTTGGTTTAGAAGCAAAGCATAACTGTCCAGATAGTGGCATAAGGAAGTAATTGACCATGTATTGGATGAGGTAGTAAAAGGTAACTTCATTCTTTGAGGTGGTTGTCACTAATTAAGTACATTTTTCCTATAGTCTCCATCTGTCCACTTGCTCCATCAGTCCCTTCTCCATGGAGGGATGGTAGGGGGGCCAAGGAAAGCTCCAAATACCTGTCCACAATCACTTTCTTAAGCTCCACTCCTTTTGCAGGTGAAGATCACCTTCTACTATAGTTGTCTTATGTGGGGGACCCTCAGCAGCTCCTTCTCCTCATGGGGAAGAGCAAGAGCACCACAGTAGGCCTGTCCTGCTGCTCCCCTGGTCAGGAAGACCATAAGCCCCAGCTCCACCCACCTTAGATAAGGACTCCCAAAAGCCCTCTAAGGCAGGAGGACCAACCCTTAAAGGGACCTAAGCTGAACTCCAGTTGCCTACACCCCCTCTCCCCTTAAATATGGCACAGAAAAGTATGTGTCCGGCCCAGTGGGCTGCACCATCACCATCACTAAAGATATTTCTACCAATATTTAAGTCCTTAAGCAGGTCCTAAATGTCTAGTAGGCTGAGTTAGTTTCTCCTATCATTTGGAATACCTTTGGCAGAAAGTCCTGTACAAAGCAGTTATAAAGCTTGGATCTCTCCTTCCATTCAGCCCCTTCAATTTCTCTGTAGGTAATTGAGAGCATATGTATTTTATTCATTACATTTTTATTAATTTTTTTAGTTTTTGTAGTGACTGAAGTTGTCCTAATCCTTTAAGAAGATTTGTCTAGTAGCCAACAAAGTTATAAAAAGATAATAATTGTGTGCTCCTTTCATTTGCAATTATTTGTATTTATCCATAGCACTAGGGGTTATCTAGCAGTAGTTCTTTCCTTTCAAACTGACTTTTTCTCATTGCAACTTTTTATAACTTGTATTTGTGTGTATAAAGCATGTTTAGGCTGGCCATGACCAGTTATTTTTTTTTTTAATTCAATCAACAGGCCAAATGAAAAAAAAAAATTCTGCATCCACACGAATTAGGTGAATGGAGGGAAATCCTCCACTAGTATATGATATTCTGACAGTTCCACTGTCAGAATACACTAATCAGCTGCAGCCACTTATTGAGAAAACTTTTCCAGCATGTCCCTTTTGACAGAAGTCATTAAAACGATTGTTATCTGTTGAGCTGGGATGGCTACACACTAAACAAAATTCAGCCGGTTCAGCAGGAAATTTCAGTCAGCTTTAGCTATTGAGCTCTGTAAATAACAACAGACATTTTACAGCAAAGGAGATACAGGAAAAATATGATAAGGAACCTAAAGTGCTACCTGCTGCCTGGATATGAGTGCATGATATTCATGTGCAACAATTTGTTTACATGGCTAAAAAAAGGGAACAAAATTAAAAATTGTTATTCATAACAAAAGAAAATTTGTACAAAACCATTAAAGATTCTTTTTAACAAGCAATGGGACTTTTTAAAAAAAATAGTGATCAAACACCTGAGTGGTGGAATATGTGACCTCTGCATTTGGGACCTAATAAGAATTCATGACAATTAGGAGCCTATTATAAGAAAGTGTTTCATTTATCTTTTGGTCCCCTAATCTCATGGAGATTCTACAGTATTTATAAGTAGAATTGTTTCCCATTTTGTATCAAAGAAAATCAGGCAACATTAGTGACATCAGTGACAAGGCCATTGTTTGAGACTTTTCTATGTGCCGAATTTGTTAACATTAATTCTTTTCAGCGCCATGTCCTTGTCACATGACAGACTGACATGACACAAACCAGTTGACATTTTAAAGTCATCAGGAAGTGATTAAAGGGCTCTCTTCTTTATCAGTATTTGCAGTGTTTTCAGCTCCTATCAGCAGCCCCGAATGGTGCACTAATTAGATGTCTGACAAGCCCTCCAACTTGCTGCTGCAGTGTCTGACCTGGCAGGATGATGAGTGAAAAATTAAAACTTGTTATTACACTGTCAAAATAGCTCGGAAAATGAAATTGTCACTCAGAGCTAAAACGGTATGTTTGCCCCTGTTATGGTGAGGCAGAAATCTTGATATCTGATAATTTGCTAAGAAAAAAATGTCACGTTACGTGGATAATCCCTGGATTTAAATAGTCACAAACCGCATCTGTCTTTTCTTGACAAAGAATGTTCATAATGTAGTTCAATGTTCATAATGTAATTTTAATTAATAACATCTTAATTGCCTGAATGGTACAAGGTGATTGGTTGCTGTAGGTGTCAGGACCAATTTGCCCCTCAATTTCCCCAAAAACTGGAAATCTGATTGGTTTACGCTTTAAATAATCTTGCGTGCCAAACGCTTCAGGGTGCACTTTGCGCTTTTGCGTTTTTTGAGTCTTCAATATGGACCTTCATTCAGTTCATGCCTTATTGATGAAATGAATAGAATACATTGGGGGAATGTATAGCCCAAATTTGGGCTCCCTGGGAGCTATTTTTACAGTCAGATGAAGGGAAAAGGTTGATCGGAGAGGAATTAGAGGATTAGACTAGTTTGCTAAATTATTATTATACACGGTTTATATAGCGCCAACAGTTTACGCAACGCTTTACAATGTAGAGGGGAGACAACACAATTACTCCAAAGACATGCAGGTAGGTTATTGGCTTCTGTCCAAAATTGGCCCTGTATATGAATGGGGACCTTGGATTGTGGGCTCCTTGAGGGTAGGGACATGTGATGTGAGTGCAATGTACAGGGATAGGGACAATTGTAGACACTCACTCAGGTTGAACTGGATGGACTGGTGTCTTTATTCAACCTTACTAACTATGAAACTATGAAACAGTACAGTTCAATACAAAAGGTAGGAGAGGGCCCTGCTCGTAGAGCTTACATTCTAAAGGGAGGGGGTGGAGGTACAAAAGGTAATAGCTGCAGAGAATGATTTGATAAATGATACGAGATCCATACTCTCGAGGGCCGGGGTGACACATCCCCCCCCCCTTTTTTTCTCTGCTCTATAAGCCCCTTATGGGGCTCGGGGCTTTGGAGCGGAGGGTTGTTATGGGGAATTGATATTGTAATATTGTTATCTGTTTATAAAAATGTCAGGAATACATCATGTTTTGTTTTTTAAAAGAATAAGTTTTGTTCTGAAATTGGACCTTAAAAGTAGCTTTATGTAACTACTACTAATGATTTATGTTATGTATTCCTGCAAAGAAATAAAGAATAAAAAAAAAACGAAAAAGAATACATTGGGGTTGATTTACTAAAACTGGAGAGTACAAAATCGGGTGCAGCTCTGCATAGAAACCAATTAGCTTCCATTTTTTTTTTTTTTGTCAAAACTTAATTGAACAAGCTGAAGTTAGAAGCTGATTGGCCAACATGCACAGCTGCACCAGATTTTGCCTCTCCAGTTTTAGTAAATTAACCCCATTGCATTAATTGTACAGTTGTCTCACTATTATGCAGTCAACAGTTATGCCCTGTACACACGATCGGACTTTCCGACAACAAATGTTGGATGTGAGCTTGTTGTCAGAATGTCTGACCGTGTGTACGCTCCATAGAACATTAGCTGTCTGACTTTCTGCCAACAAATGTTTGAACGCAGGTTCTCAAATTTTCCTACAACAAAACTTGTTGTCGGAAATTGCGAGCGTGTGTAGACAAGTCCAACGCACAAAAGTGCTCGGAATCAAGCAGAAGAGCTGCACTGGCTATTGAGCTTAATTTTCCTCGGCTTGTCGTACGTCTTGTACATCACTGCGTTCTTGACGTTCGGAATTTCCGACAACATTTGTGTGACCGTGTGTATGCAAGACAAGTTTGAGCCAACATCCTTCGGAAAAAAAATTCACGGTTTTGTTGTCGGAAAGTCCGATCGTGTGTACGGGGCATAACAGTATTAACAGATCTGGAGACCTGAACTGGAAAATTGTAGTCATGTCTTCACTCCCCTCCTTCTGGCTGACCCTGGCCGGGGACCAGAGAGTACTTCATTGTGGGCTAGTAATGTGTGCTGCCCACCATATTGAATCCTCCAGTTCTGCAGTAGTAAGACCTAATTTTATTTTGTACTATACATGTCCACTTCAAATCTTTGAAGTTAATAAAATATACATTACAATATTTAGACTACACAACACTCACAGCGTTTTCTGGCACTGAATAAAGTTTGTAAGATTTATCACCACTCCACATTATCAGTCTAAAGATGGATCGGACCTAAAAATAAAATGCAGTGCCTGATAATTTATTGTCACAGCAATCTGCAATACCTTATGTTGTAATATTACCAAAATGACAGGGGAAGGAGCTGCTGAACCTCTCTATCCCACTGCATCGCTCACATATCTGCCAAAATACTTCCTGGTAATTCGCTAATTAACTTACTGGCAAAAATGTGAATAAAACCACAGCTAAATCCATAATGTTTCCCTTTCATTTCTTTAAGTACAAGCAGGATGGGTGTGCGTTTATGCTTGCAGGAACTTGCTGGTGGGTGTGGAGCAGACTTAAAGGAAAACTCCTAACTTAGGCTTCGCTTTCGCAATTCTTTTTCCCAGACATTGCAAAACCACAGGCAGATGTATCTGCTTAGATTCTGTTCCCTATTCTTTTTTTCTATACATGGGAGTTCACTTAAAAGCCATCACAGCTCAAAGTGCTAATCCACTATTTTGAGGAATTGGTGTTTCAATAATGATCTATAATTTTATATAAATATCTTACTAATTTTGCAACCATTTACCATAAGCGAATGAATCGCTGTCCAGTAACTCAATAAACAAGCACAGCAGCAAATTAGATTTTTGGTTCAGCTGGACCATAAATATGCAACTTTGTAGCAAAATTGTATGCAATTGGTGCAGAGGCCTGTAAATTCATCATATTTAATTAATGGAACTTCAAAATAAACTGGTATGAAAATCGCTCGCCCTCCTATTCCACACCACCACAGCGCACAAAGAAAAATTAGTTAAACACCTATGTGTATAAAAATAAACTAAGCAGCTACTTAAATAGATAAATAATGTAAAGTGATTTTAAATGAATAAAACAGTAGCGCTATAATCACAGTGTCTGTGAATAAACTAAATATTTAACCTGTGTAAACAATACTGAAAAATATGTATAAACAGTGCTAAAAAAACAACAACACAATTAATCACCTATATACATAAAGTGAAAAATTAAAGTGAAGTGAAGTGTGATTATATATTTTTGCAGGTGTCCAAAAAAGGGAAACAAATCCAAACAAAAGTCTATAAACTGTTACTTATAGTGATAATGTTTCAAAAAGTGACAGAAAAGTGAATGAAAAATCCTGAAGCAAATAAAGTTTTGAAGTGTCTTTAAACAAAGTTCTTGAAGTGACTTGAAAAAAATATCTTCCACCACACCACCTGTGTTCAGTGCTACCGCACCCTAAGGAATCGCACTCACCAGCAGTATATGCCTTGCACTCTCATGCTCGGCCAACTCGCTTAATAGCTCCACATGGGTCACAGATGGATCCAGACAGAATGTTAGATAATTGCACTCCACATATAAGGAAAAAAGAGATGCTTCCAATAGTGAAGTAGAGTAAACCATTTATTTCAACAGCACACAAAATTCCTCAACCATTGTACTCACATCCTTCATATAAAAATAAGGCACTTCAGCATAACTTTTCAACAGGAAACAAGGACCCAGCAGTGGTGACCCGATATATTATGGTCTCGGCGGACCCGGCGTTAATACCAATATGTCTCACCCTCCACGCTGTCTCCTTTCTCTTTCACTTCACACGGTACAGCACACCCAGTAACTGGAACGTTGAATGTTAAATGTTCCTCACAGTTGCCATGTAACCATGTAACCAGTTGCCATGTAACCATGTAACCAGTTGCCATGTAACCATACCCACACCCCAATGATTAAGCCACTTCGGTGAAACATGTCTGGGTATGGTTACATGGCAACTGTGAGGAACATTTAACATTCAACGTTCCAGTTACTAGGTGTGCTGTACCGTGTGAAGTGAAAGAGAAAGGAGACAGCGTGGAGGGTGAGACATATTGGTATTAACGCCGGGTCCGCCGAGACCATAATATATCGGGTCACCACTGCTGGGTCCTTGTTTCCTGTTGAAAAGTTATGCTGAAGTGCCTTATTTTTATATGAAGGATGTGAGTACAATGGTTGAGGAATTTTGTGTGCTGTTGAAATAAATGGTTTACTCTACTTCACTATTGGAAGCATCTCTTTTTTCCTTATATGTGGAGTGCAATTATCTAACATTCTGTCTGGATCCATCTGTGACCCATGTGGAGCTATTAAGCGAGTTGGCCGAGCATGAGAGTGCAAGGCATATACTGCTGGTGAGTGCGATTCCTTAGGGTGCGGTAGCACTGAACACAGGTGGTGTGGTGGAAGATATTTTTTTCAAGTCACTTCAAGAACTTTGTTTAAAGACACTTCAAAACTTTATTTGCTTCAGGATTTTTCATTCACTTTTCTGTCACTTTTTGAAACATTATCACTATAAGTAACAGTTTATGGACTTTTGTTTGGATTTGTTTCCCTTTTTTGGACACCTGCAAAAATATATAATCACACTTCACTTCACTTTAATTTTTCACTTTATGTATATAGGTGATTAATTGTGTTGTTGTTTTTTTAGCACTGTTTATACATATTTTTCAGTATTGTTTACACAGGTTAAATATTTAGTTTATTCACAGACACTGTGATTATTAGCGCTACTGTTTTATTCATTTAAAATCACTTTAAATTAATGGAACTTGCAAAGTGTTTGTGCGAAGTACTGTATTTGCCGGCGTATAAGACGACCCCCTAATTCTACAGGTTTTTAAGATGTTTTGCCCTTACTCACCGTTTAAGACGACCCCCCCTTCCGAGGCTTCCGACGCTTCATATCCTTCTTCTTCTTTCTTGCTGGAGCCATTTCCTTCTTCCTTCTTGCTGGTGCTGGAGCCAATCACGGCGAGCGATGTATTCTATTAATGAATACAAAGCCTGCTTGGATTGGCAGAGGCTGTAACATCATCAGCCCGCGCCTCTCTGACTCTCAAAGCCAATCCAAGCAGGCTACTGTATGTAGCCTGCTCGGATTGGCAGAGGTTGTTACTCCAATCTGAGCAGGCTCTGTATTCATTTGAACACATCGCTCACTGGGATTGGCTCAGCGGTATATACTGTATGTAGCCGAAGCTACATACAGTATTACCGCACATCCAGCAGGCATCCCAGCAGCTGACCCGGCGTATAAGACGACCCCTGCTTTTTGGCCAGTTTTTTTTTAAGTGTAAAAGGTTGTCTTATATGCCGAAAAATACTGTATATTAAGGCCTTTTTGTTTCGGACAAGGGTCTCCAAGCACATTTTCGACTCCTGATGGAGCATCCCTTCAACCCACCTCCCCCTCTCCCAATTACCAGATCTGATGGGGTGTTTGGAGTCAGTTGCACTGACAGTGCTTGGCAAACACCAGACCATACATAGCATTCCATGGTAGGCATCCCTGTACTAGGTCTTTTCCAGACAAAGATTGAAATTATGGTCTCTGGCTAATTTTTCAGCTTCTGATGAGCATACCTTCACAAGCCCAAATGCCAGATCTGATAGGATGTGTGGAGCTAGTTGCACTAACAGTGTTTGGACCACCATGACCATAGATATCTTCGCTGTACTGAAGAACACTAATAAACTGGGCAGGGCACTGCAGGAAATAATATAGGTACTGGTGCACATGGGAACTAAGACTTTCTGAGGTCTTGGCGACTGTGCAGGTGAGATCTCAACACGTGTGTTCTGAGTCTGCTGTGACCGAATCTCACCATTGCAGAGAAACAGAGCTGGGAATTAAAGTGGTTCTAAAGGCAGAAGGTTTTTTTTTTTTTACCTCAATGCATTCTCTATATTAAGGTAAAAAACCTTTTGCATGCAGCTCCCCCCCCCCCCCCCCAATACTTAAGCCCAATCTCAAGCTCCAGCACTGTGCATGAGAGCAGAGGCTCTCTCGACTCTCTCTAACCTCATTGACTCAGAGTCAGCAGCAGGAGCTCCTGCTGCTGTCAATCACAGTCAGTGAGGAGGGAGGGGCAGCAGACATACAGAACGTGGGGCTTAAGAGCAAGCATGCACGAGTGCCTCCATAGCAAGCGGCTTTCTATAGGGGCATTTGGCGAGGGGGGGAAGGAGTCAGGAGCCTCGGCGGAGGACCCGAGAAGAGGACGATCAGGACTGCACTGTGCAAAACCATTGCACAGAGCAGGTGCGTATAATATGTTTTTTATGTTAACTTAAAAAAAATCTTTGAAGATCTAGCCTTTAATATCACTTTAAGGCCTCATTCACACAAGGTGGATCCGCTCAGCAGACTCTGCCAGCTCAGCAGGAGATCTCCATGTTAATCTCATGTTCGTTTTCATCAGATCTCATCCGATCCGCCAGGACAGGCAGGGAGAACACTAGTATCCAGGACACATAGGAAACCTAAGAACGAATCCAGTCCTCTTCTATTACTAAAATGTCATATTTGGGTGGACGTTTAATGCTTTTTGTTGTTTTAGAAGTCAGTACAAGGGCATACTACATCTCTGTAATCTCTTTGTATTTCATTTGTTTCAAAATTGATGTGGCAGATCACTTTTTTTTGGGTAGAGATTTTAGAAAAATGTTTTTCTACAATAACTGGACATATTGTAAATTAAGGATTACCTTTATGTTGAAGTTAAAGAGGACCTTCACAGATTGAATATGTTCCCAAAAGTAAGTGAAGTACAAAGGACCACCAGTATTGCCTTTGGTCACCCTGCACCTGAAGATTTCCCCATTATTGGCTTACCATACCTTGTTCTGTTTTGTGACTCTGTCAGGAGGCAGCCATCCTGGTAGAGGAGAAGGCATTGCTGTCTTTCTGTCTTTCTGATCGATGGGAGGGGCAGAAAGCACAAATCCAGAAAATGAGTAAAGCAGAAGCAGGGAGATGCTTGCATGGCAGGTTCTCAGGTACAGCTTCCTCTCCAGCAAAATAAACAGAAAGCAGCACGGTAGCATCACCAAACTGCTCTCAGCTCTTGAGGCTAGCAGTCAGATTCACAGTACCTTGGATCAGTGTTTCTTAACCTTTTTTCAGTCAAGGCTTTCTTTAAATTATGCACAATTTCTAGACACCCCATTCTAAAATGTAAAAAGCTAAACTAAGCATTTTACATATCGCAGCAGCACTCACACATGTTGGACATCCAACGTTAGGGGTGATTTATTCTTTCAAAGCAAATACGCCTTTGCACACTGGTACTGACTAGTATTCCAAAGATTCTCTTGCTCAGTCTTTTTTTACATCACTCAACTAATGTGACCCCCAGTTATGATGGAGAGGTGCAGGGGAGGGTCAAACAAGGATGCCATACAGGCACCCGATGTCCTCTTTAGCAACTGATAACGTCAATGGCTGTTAGGATGCTGGCGAATAGAAGGTTGTAATGGGGAAACAATGAAAACATGAGGCTTTTGCCATGTACGCAACCAGAGTCCGTCGGATAATTTGATCGTGTGTGGGCTTCAGCGGACTTTTTCTTCCCAAAAGTCCGGTGGACCTAGAAATAAGACTGGATTCAAAATTGTCTGCCGGACTCGAGTCTGGTCGAAAAGTCCAGTCGTCTGTGTGCTAGTCCGACGGACTAAAACCAAAGCTAGGGCAACTATTGGCTACTGGCTATGAACTTCCTTATTCTAAGTCTCACGCTGGAATCCAGCGGACTGTTGGAGTGATCGTGTGTGGCCAAGTTCGTTCATTTAAAAGTCCGGCGGACCTCAGCTGCAAAGTCCGCCGGATTGTCCACCGGACCAAGTCCGCTGGAAAGTCCGATCATGTGTACGCGGCATTTGAGTAACTAAAAGGATAGCTGATCAACCCACTGGCTTGTATACATTTTTTAGGCATTTTGCAAAGGCATCCCTAAAGAAACCTAAAAGCATCCCAGGGTGTCCGGGTACCCTGATTGAAAAAGGGTGCCTTAGATGATCTCACACTGCAGATATAAAGCTGTAGGCACTGGAAGTACACTGATATTTTTCAGGAGGAATTCAAGACAACAGACAGATTTTTTCAGAATACTGCTTAGGCACAATTAACATTTCCATATGTTACTTATATGATACCAAATCTTTTATTTTTGAGTTCAGGCCCACTTTAAGGTGTCATTCCCTTGAGCACTGAAGTCCATACAGTGTGAAAAAGGTTTTCGTATACGTGGCTGGGAAGCACCTGAGAGTGATGCACCATGGCTGTAAGCTACTAACTGCACATCTGAGTGTGTGTACTTGGACAGATGGACAGCATTTGTACAGACAGCTGTTTGTGAACACATACAGTATAACTCTTGCAGGCCTCCTTCATAATGTATGGACCTTTGCAACTGTGTGCATGAGCCTTCAGTGTCAGTAAGCAACTATTTGTTTTCAGGTGCAATAAATGTATTTTCAAGTGTCATACAGTATGTTTATGGTTACATTTGTACCTCTGCATTTTGAATTGGAAAAAGATCCCATTTGCTGTATGTTTGGTGCATTTCCACTAAAACGCAACTTCCATAGCGATGAATGGCAATGCATGTACAATGCCAAAATGCACCGCAATGAAATTGCACCTGAATGTCGCCTATAACATGCAAATAATCTGTATACAGATATTTCTGGAGCCAAAACTCTCACTTGCACTAGTATTGGTCAGATAAGCTGAAAAAAATGTCCATATGAGTCAGAGAGCAGAAATGAAAAGCCACAGAGATATAATGTTAATTGACAGGTTACCCTATAATAATTTTGTGCATTTAGCAAATATAGCTTTTGAAAAATATTTTTTGACAGGCAGATAAGAGGAGTCTAGCAGAGGAACAATAACATTTGCAAAAATCTTGGAATATATATTTAGAAATTACATTTTCTTGTAGTTCCAATAATTTCTGAAAGCGTGCTTAAATTTGTAAAAGGTTTTATTATCAACACAAGGGTTAACTTTGCCTGGCATCCCTGCAATGTATGGGGGAGATTTCTTTAAACACTAACACTCCCAGCAGTGTTTGCCAACGTGAAATACTCCTGACCAGAAATGTATGGACAGTTTTGGCTCGCGGCCCAATTGCACTTTCCGTGATGGGCTTAATTGGAGTGCCTGGGTTAATTCTCAGCCATATTTTTTTATATCAGATGTGTCAGATGATATAGCTCCTCGGCATTAGCGGGCTGTGATTTTGAAGAGGCAGAGTCCATCCTTCAAAGGAATGATGTTCAACATCGTACCTTTAAATAAGAGCCTGCAATTGATTTCTGGGAAGGAGGAGAGACGATCGCTTTGAGAAGCCTGATTGCTACAGTAGTAGAAATAAATGTGAATTTGTGCTGTTCGGTTGCCCTATAGATTGAGGTTATTCCCATGTGTAGTTCTGTGGGTGCATGCATAGGGCTTGACTGTTTGGTATCTGTTGAGTGTATGGTATAATATAATTTATAGCATATTAACACTTATAATTATATAACTAATTAGGATATTTATTTATTTACTTCAGGTATTCATATTGCACTGTCAATTTACATATATTGTACATTCACGTTGTTCCCTATCCTCAAGGAACTTACAATTTAAGGTCCCTAAATAACACATAAAAACATGGCACAGTTGCCTGAGAATCAATAGTTATCTACACTGGCACTGGTTATGACTTATTAAGTCCCACACTACTAGATAGCAATGTGATACCTCTCCATTGTCAGGTATCACATTGCTATCTAGTAGTGTGGGACTTAACAAGCCACATTGTCAGGTATCACATTGCTATCTAGTAGGGATGAGCCCGGTGTTCGATTCAAACCCATGTTCGAATCGGACATCGGCCGTTCATCCGTTCGACGAAACCAGAACTTTTTGGGCCTTTCGCATCAAATTTGTGTGATACGAACGGCCCACAATGCACTGCGCCAGTCGCAGTGCATTGCTGGCTGATGAATGGCCAAGCATGCACTGTGACCCCGCATGCTTGGCCAATCACAGCGCCGGCAGCGAGGAGAGCCATAATTGGCCACAGGCACGAGGCCTGTGGCCAATTATAGCTCAGGGGGTTTAGTACACGCCCCACACTATATAAGGCCGCCAGCGCGGCGGCCTTGTGTAGTGTGTTCCGGCGTGCAGGGAAAGAGCTAGATAGGCAGGGACAGTGTGTTCTTTTCTTAGGCATCTGCAGGAGTTAGTGTGTGTTGTGTGCCTCCAGCACAGCACAGTATACACCTGTATCTACCCTTATTTGCTGGTGTTCTCCATAATACAGCCACCTGCAGGAGTTAGTGTGTGTTGTGTGCCTCCAGCACAGCACAGTATACACCTGTATCTACCCTTATTTGCTGGTGTTCTCTAATAAAGGCATCTGCAGGAGTTAGTGTGTGTTGTGTGCCTTCAGCACAATATACACCTGTATCTACCCTTTATTGCTGGTGTTCTTTAACCGCTTCCCGACCGCCTCATGCAGATATACGTCAACAGAATGGCACAGGCAGGCAAAAGCACGTACCTGTACGTCCCCTTTAATTTGCCTGACCCGGTCGGGAGCTCTGTGACCCCGGCCGCGGGACCAGCGGACCCGATCGCCGCTGGTATCCCGCGATCGGGTTACGGAGCTGAAGAACGGGGAGAGGTTGTGTAAACAAACCTCTCCCCGCGCTTCCTACACTGCCTGTCAGTGATTGGCGGTTCCCTGTCATCGGGAAACGCCGATCAATGACGTCAGACGTACAGCCCCGCCCCCCTACTGTAAAAAAAAACACAACACGTCACCCTAACCCCTCCCCGCCCCCTAGTGGTTAACCCTTTCACTACAACTGTCATTTACATAGAAATCAGTGCTATTTAAATAGCAGTGATTGCTGTATAAATGACAAATGTCCCAAAAATGTCCGATGTGTCCGCCAAAATGTCGCAGTCACAATAAAAATCGCTGATCGCCGCCATTACTAATAAAAAAAAAAATATTAATAAAAATGCTATAAAACTATCCCCTATTTTGTAAACGCTATAACTTTTGCGCAAACCAATCAACGTACGATAGTTATGATTACCGGTATATAGGAGGTGTGTGTATATTGCCAATCATATTGTTTCATTTTATCAGATTGAGTACCGTCGAGGTAATGGCTACTTTCACGATGGTGCTGCCTGAATCATCCCAAAGTATTTTGCTATATTAATATCCAGATTTTTGATGGGCGACCAGAGTGAAGAGTGGTATATGGCATTTATGTTGTATTTCAAAACTAGAGCTGATTGGGAAAAACTGGTGCCATTTTTGGAATCAGCGGGTCATATATACCCAGGAACAGGCCTAACAATTGGGGCACCAAAATGTGTGTTACCCTGTAATCATTAAGTTTTTTATTGAATCTATTTATTGTACACAAACATGGCAATCCACAAAAACACAACCTAGCTAGAACTATTGATATACACTATATTTCCAAAAGTATTGGGACACTTGCCTTTACACGCACATTAACTTTAATTACATCCCAGTCTTAGTCCGTAGGGTTCAATATTGAGTTGGCCCACCCTTTGTAGCTATAACAGCTTCAACTCTTCTGGGAAAGCTGCTCACAAGGTTTAGAAGTGTGCCTATGGGAATGTTTGACTATTTTTCCAGAAGCGCATTTTTGATGTCATCGAATAAAAGCAGCCGGCAACTCCATAACATCAAGCGTATTTATTTTCAAGCCTTCACAGTGAGTCAGCAGCAGACTAGTTTCAGTGATAAGCCTTGTTTACAGCACTGAAACGTGATGATCTGTGACGAGAAGGCCTGGCAATTCATCCCAAAGGTGTTCTGCACTGGTGTGCAGTCATGTTGGAACAGGAAGAGGCCATCCCCCAAACTGTTCCACAAAGTTGGTAGCGTGAAATTGTCCAAAATGTCTTAGTATGCTGATGCCTTAAGAGTTCCCTTCACTGGAAGTAAGAGGCCAAGCCCAACCCCTGAAAAACAACCCCAAACCATAATCCTCCCTCCAACCAAATGATTTGGACCAGTGCACAAAGCAAGGTCCGTAAAGACATGGATGAGCCAATTTGTGGTGGAGGAACTTGACTGGCCTGCACACAGTCCTAACCTGAACTCGATAGAACACCTTTGGAATTAAGAAGAGAGAAGACTACAAGCCAGGCCTTCTCGTCAAACATAAGTGCCTGACCTCACGAATGCACTTCAGGAAGAATGCTCAAACATTGCCATAGACACACTCCTAAACCTTGTGGACAGCTTTCCCAAAAAAGTTGAAGCTGTTCTAACCGCATAGGGTGAGCCAACTCAATATTGAACCCTACGGACTAAGACTGGGATGCCATTAAAGTTCATGTGCGTGTAAAGGCTGGTGTCCCAATACTTTTGGTAATATAGTGTATTTGCTCCTGTTTTTGTGCAATCAATCATGGAATTATGGTACGGTTTCTGACAAAGTTACTGGCATGCCATTTGATACAAGTTTGATTCCACCTTTAATTCTACAGTAAAACTTTGGTTTAAGAGCGTTTTGCAAGACAAGCAAAATTTTTAGATAAATTTTGACTTGATATACAAGCGATGTCTTGATATACAAGCAGCGTCATGTCACAACTGAGTATAAAAGAGAAGAGAGGCGCCTCTAAGTGTAGCAATATAGTTACATTTAATGAAGGTACAACATTTAATCCCCTTTCACACTTGTGTGACTTTAAAGTCGCGTGATTTTACAGCCGCGATTTATGGCCGCGATTTTTGCAGCAATTTGTGGCCGCGATTTTTGCCGCGATTTCAAGGAATGCCTGTGTAAGTGGCATCAAAATCGGACCAAAGTAGTGCAGGGACTACTTTTGAAGTCGGAACGACTTGAAGTCGTACTTATATGAATGGCTGTCATTGGAAATCATGGGGAACAACTTGTCATGCTACTTTGCAGTCCCAAATCGTGGGACAAGTCCTATAAGTGTGAAAGGGGAATTAGCAACATATTGCTACACTTAGAAAAGGAAAAGCGGTCTGCGTGACTTTAAATGAGGCCAATCACTGTATAAAGTAAACAGGTAGGATATAAAACAGTGTTGCTTTTATAGGTTCCAACAAAAAAAGGGGGAATTGGATTGAGAGATGTATACCAAAAGCAGTCTTGGCAAAGAACATTTTATTATACCATATAAAATCATATATAACATATTGAATATCACAAAATGCATTTACAGAATCGCATATACGCAGGGTATGCTGAAAATTGCATATAAATATTAACACCATAGTAATGGGCATAACATGAAGTAAAAACAAGTCCTGCACAACATGGGCCACTGGAAGGGCTGAATGATGTTAAAAAGTCTGGAGTAAAACAAAATAAGAGACATAAAATAATTTGTATGGACATCATGCATCTATGTAAGCCCGACGCGTTTCGTTGGGGTATACCAACTCTTCAGGGGCGAATCTAATGGTGTTCTATAAAGAAACATAACCATATGGTATAATATTGTAACTGAGTAATAGGACTAAATAATGTGTAAGGGACAGGATGGACATCCCTATAGGTACTCACGTCAGCTGCATAGATAGCATGGTTGCGGAACGAATCATCTGAGTTTCCATTATTTCTTATGGGCAAATTCGCTTTGATATACAAGTGCCTTGGATTACAAGCATGTTTCTGAAACGAGTTATGCTCGCAATCCAAGGTTTTATTGTACTTATGCTGCGTACACACGACTGGACTTTTCGACAGACTTGGTCCGGCGGACAATCCGACGGACTTTGCAGCTGAGGTCCGCCGGACTTTCAAACGAACGGCCTTGCCACACACGATCACTCCAAAAGTCCGACAGATTTGAACGTGATGATGGAGAATAAGGAAGTTCATAGCCAGTAGCCAATAGCTGCCCTAGCGTCGGTTTTAGTCCGCCGGACTAGCACACAGACGACCAGATTATTCGACCGGACTCGAGTCCGTCGGAAAGATTTGAAGCAAGTTTTATTTCTAGGTCCGCCAGACTTTTGGGAAGAAAAAGTCCGCTGGAGCCCACACACGATCGAATTGTCCGACGAATTCAAGTCTGTCGAAAAGTCTAGTCGTGTGTTCGCGGCATTAGGAGTAGACGTGTACAACAAAAAAATGTGTTTATTTTAGTTTCTTTTTTTTCGTTTCCGTTGATTCGTAACGATTCGTAAGTCGTCGGTGTTCGTATTCGTAACGATTCGTAAATTCATAAGTCGTCGGTGTTCGTATTCGTAACGATTCGTATTTTCGTAAGAGTTATTTTTTCGTTGATTCGTATTTCCGTTTATTTTCGTTTATTCGAAATTCGGACGCATTCGTATTTATTCGTACATTCGTAACATTCGTAGATTCATAATCGGAGCATAATTCATAATGTTATGTAATGTGTATGCTATTATTACATTTTAAGAGACACGGAAAATTACGAATCGAAAAAAAAAGTTACGAATGTACGAATTTTTTCGTTCAATCCATTCGAAGCACGTTAAGCAACGCACCATTGTAAGGGACACGGAAAATTACCAAATCAAAAAAAAAAATAAAGTTACGAATTTACGAATTTTTTTTTTTCAATAAAGCACCATTGTAAGGGACACAGAAATTTACCAATTCAACAAAAAAAATAAAGTTACGAATGTACGAATTTTTTTCATTCATTTTGATTTTCGTTGTTCCTGTTTTCGTTTTTTGGATTTTCTTCTTTCGTACATTCGTTGTTTCTAATTACCGTATTTGCCGGCGTATAAGACGACTGGGTGTATAAGACGACCCCCTATTTTTCCAGTGAAAACTTAGGTTTGGGGCTATACTCGCCATATAAGACTACCCCCCCCCCCCCTTCCGAGGCAACACCATTTACAAAAAAACATCAGAAACAAAAAAAAACATCAGACTTAACATCAGAAAAAGGAAACTGGTGAACTACAAGTCCCAGAGATTCCACAATTGGTAGGCAGCAACAATGAATCCTCTCCTCCCAAAGCACCATAAATCATACCTGTATTTTAGGGGAGATCTGGAGCTGGATGTGCAGTACAGGATGCTTTAATAATATGTAGAGCACCAAGTATACACAGTATATGATGCTGTGTTAGTACAGTAGCGCCAGGTACACTTCAGAATACAGTGTGCAGACAGTGTGCACCGCTGAGCCAATCACGGCAGGCATTGTATTTTACTAATCTGTTGATGGATACAAAGCCTGCTCGGATTGGCAGAGGCTGTGACATCAGCCCGCGCCGCTCTGACTCATGTAGCCTGCTCGGATTGGCAGAGGTTGTTACCCAATCCAAGCAGGCTTAGTAGGCTCTGTATTCATCAGAGTGCCGGGATTGGCTGAGCGGCGCATACTGTATACATATTACAATTTTACAGAGCGCCCGGCAGACTGATGTCCATCTGGCGGCTTCTTCACCCGGCGTATAAGACGACCCCCGCTTTTTGGCTGTGTAATTTCGGTGTGAAAGGTAGTCTTATACGCCAGAAAATACAGTATTTTTTGGGGGATTTTCGTTGTTTTCGGATTAGTTCGATTCGAACGATTCGTTATTCGTTAAAATTTTTAGCGAATCGTTCGTTCATTCATACGAAAACGAATGAACGAAAGTAACGGAAAAAAAACTAAAAACTAAAAAACAAAAAAAACAAATTGCACATGTCTAATTAGGAGTAACAAAAAAAAAGTTGTATGTAGAGCCCCAATTGAGGTAGCAATTGAACTCCATCCCAGCCAACATATCAACCAGCAGTAATAAAAGTTAAAAGATGTTCCTGTTTGGAGATCTGATTGCTGATTGGTTAGGCTAATCAATTCATATCGATAACGGTGATAGTTAAAAATCTGATCTAATTTATTTTATTTTTTTTAAATACTCAGAGATCTAGTCCATGCCACCATCATTTATGGGGGTATGTTAAGAACTTCTTCTCTAGGCAATGACTAAACAGGTAACACTGAAGTTGTGCCGTAAACAAACCAGCCAATTTCTGAAAAGCTCAGCAGATCTTCTAATGCTAATAATGCACTGATGTTCTTTTGGTTCTGCATGTACAATTAACACAGCCTCATTCAATTGATACATCTCTTTCTTTTTTTCTCTCTCTCTCTTTTAGCAACAAGGGGCTGCCACGTCTGTCTACTGCGCCATCTCCCCAGACCTGGAGGGCCTTGGAGGAATGTACTTTAACAACTGCTGCCGTTGCCTGCCATCACAGGAGGCCCAGAGAGAGGAGACGGCAGAGGCCTTGTGGGAGCTGAGCGAGAGGCTTATCCAAGAACGAGTTGGCAGCCAGTCCAAATAGCAGGGAGCTGATGTTAGGATCAAAACACACGGAGTGGTGTGTGTGTGTGTGTATGTGTGTGTATGTGTGTGTGTGTGTGTGTGTGTGCGTGCGTGCGCTAGGAACCTGCCAGCTCTGGAAGCTTTCCAACCCTATCATCAAGAGGGTTTCTATATACCTCTGATACAGATTAACTAGTGTTAAATGGAATAATAGCAGTCACAACATAGTGAAAAATGTTAAGTACTAGAGGGAAATGGGGAATTCTGCAGGGTTAAAGGGACAATATCTCTTTCTTGTACTGAGTTAAGCTGATTTCTTTGTCTTAAAATTAGGGAGATTTCAAAATGGAGCCTTGATTGCTATAAAAAGACAATAAAAGGTTGAATTATAGCTCTGATTATAAGCAGAGGCGCTTTCCGTTTAATTAATTTAAACATGGATGTAATAACATTGTTCAAAAAGCACTGGGTACAGTAACCCTTAATATGCCAAATTATGCTTCATGTTAGATTGTGAACAAACTACGAGCTTTTCTCCAGATTGGCACACAATATGGGCACAAACACTTGTACTATGGGGGAGATTTACTAAAACTGGAGCACTCAGCATTTGGTGCAGCTGTGCATGCATTTACCTTTAGCTTGTTCAGTTAAGCTTTGGCAATAAAACCTGGAAGCTGATTGGTTTCTTTGCAACCAAATTTTGCACTCTCCAGTTTTAGTAAATCCCCCTCCCCGTGTTCAGTCAGAGCTTTTTTTCAGAGAATAGGGGCAAGTACTTTTTCCTTCACCCCTTATCTACAGCCCCTACCCACGTCTGAGCAACATCCCTTGGTTCCACCCCTACCCACATCCCAGTACCCTTTCCGCCAAGTATCATTTTGTGGTGCTATGGAATTTTTTAAAGTGACACTAAGACCCCTTTCACCCATAGCGTCGGTGGTAAAACGCAGCTATTTTTAGCAGCGTTTTACCGTCGGATTTGCGGCGCATTTCGACCCACTTTTACCCCCCGCTGGAGGCAGAGAAAGGGTTAAAACCCCCGGCAGAACGCTGCAATGGCGGCGTTTTGCTGGCGGTATTACAGCGCTGCAGTGCAGTTAAATGGGGAGCAGCGGTGGAGGAGCGGTGAGTTCACCGCTCCTTCACCGCTCCAAAGAAGCTGCTGGCAGGACTTTTTGTGACGCCCTGCCAGCGCACCGCTGCAGTGTGAAAGCCCTCAGGCTTTCACACTACAGACAATGGTGCAGCTGTTTTAGGGTGGATTGCAGGCGCTATTTCTAACGCTATAGCGCCTGCAAAATGCCCTTGGGGTGAAAGGGGTCTAAAGGTTATTTTTTTTTTTTTTAAATAACAAGCATATCATACTTACCTAGACTGTGTAGCTCATTTTGCACAGAGTGGCCCCGAACCTGGTCTTCCCTTGGCGGCTCTCTCAGCTCCTCCCCACATTAGATAACCCCCTGGGAGAGGCGCTCTCCTGGGGGATTACCTTGCGGGCGCGCCCCCGAGTCCAGCGTTCGGCGTCCATAGAGGCCAAATGCAGGACTCGGCCCCGCCGGCCGGCGCCCACGTCATTGGATTTGATTGGCAGCAGTGGGAGCCAATGGCTGCACTGCTATCAATCTATCCAATCAAGAGCCGAGAATCCCAGGCAGAGAGAGAGCGCGTCCTCGTGGGACAAGTTTGAGGGTTCAGGTAAGCAAAATGGGGGGTTGGGGGGCCGGTCACTGAAGTGTTTTTCACCTTAATGCAAGGTGAAAAAACACAACCCCTTTAAGGATAACAGGAGAATTAGTAAAATATATTTTCTGAAGCCAGCAACAATATGGGGGGCAACAACAACAGACCACGCCCAGGCACCAATAGACCCCTTGCAACAAAATACCCCGCAGCAACAAAAGATCCACCCCAGGAAAAGAAAAAGACACCTGCCAGTATCAACAGATATCCCGGTAGCCAGCATTATTAGACCCTCCAGCAGTCAGCAAACAATAGTCCCCTCCCTCAACAGTAAATGACTCCTAGCAAAATAAGACCTCTACAGCAACAATAGACCCCTACCTCAACAACAGATCCACCCCAGTGACAATAGGTCCCCCAGCAGCCACCATCAATGGATCCTCGTACATCACACCCAAGAACCCCTTGCCATTACATACATTCAGTGCTGGATGTGCTGGAACTGCATTCCCCCGCATTCCTGATGAAAGAAAAGAGTGATTGGTGAAAGACCAAGTTGGCCAGATACACCCTGATCACAGCTCCTTTCTCCATGCTCCTACTTTTTTGTTCTGCTGCCTAGCTTGGGACCACAAAGCCTTTGCAAGTAAAATAACCTAGCTGGGACCTCCTCCTACTGTGCATGCGTGCCTTGGCTCTATTTCTATAGATGAGCTGTATGGTTGGATGGCTGAAGGCGGTCACAAGAATGGTCCACCTATAGAAATTACTGAGGCAGCGATGCACCAGCTGGGATGTATTTCGTTGCAGAGGCTGTTCAGGAAGGAAGATCATGGGACTGGGGAGGAAAGTAAGTTTCTTACTAGGTGGGCTGTATTCAGGGGAGGGGTACTAAAAAGAACAAATGCACTAAAGGCAAGGTTTTCTTTTAAGTTAAATGATTTAAAATGGTTAAAAAAAGGTTTGCATACATGTGTATAAATAAGCCTAGAATAATGTTTACTTATATGACCAGGAGCAATAAAGGTGACAGAAGTTTAAATAAATCACTTACATTGTCCTATACTTAAAACTGCAGTAAAGGAAACGATTGTATGTTATATTCCGGCCATTCGGAAGAGCTTACCAGATGCACTATTTTGAATGAAGCTGATAAATATCTGTACTGTGATCTTGATTAAATCCTTTAACACTCTCTTTATCTTTTTTCTATTAAATCCTTTCAATTTTACAGTTATAAACTCTGAATAAAATTTTTGCATGATTAAGTTGTTTCTGTTTCTTTTTTTTCAAACAGGCCATTATTATCTATATTTGACATCCATGCTAGCTGTCCATAGACAGCAGTGCTTCGCTGAGTTACTCTGTAGATCACATGTGTACATAGCCATGGGCGGTGGGCAAAATAAAGATGACTTCTAATTAGGGATGAGCCGAACACCCCCCAGTTTTGTTTGCACCAGAACATGCGAACAGGCAAAAAGTTTGAGCGAACATGCAAACCCTATAAAAGTCTATGGGACACGAACATGAAAAATCAAAAGTGCTAATTTTAAAGGCTTATATGTAAGTTATGGCCATAAAAAAGTATTTGGGGACCCGGGTAATGCCCCAGGGGACATGTATCAATGCAAAATAAAACGTTTTTAAAACAACAGTTTTTTCGAGAGCAGTGATCTTAATAATGCTAAAAGTGAAACAATAAAAATGAAATATTCCTTTAAATATCGTGCCTGGGGGTCCCCTTAGTCTGCCTGTAAAGTGGCGCATCTGTGTGATGTGTAGAACAGTACCGCAGCAAAATTAAATTTCTAAAGGACAAAAATGTAATTTAAACTAGCTCACAGCTGTAATGTATTGCCGACTCCTGGCATATAGATGAAAAATCAAGGGAAAAATCGTCGGGGGGGGGGGGGGTCTGAAAAATCGTCGGGGGGTTCCCCCCCCCCAGTCCACACCTGGCCCTTCGGGTCTGCTATGGATATTAAGGGGAACTCAATGCCAAAATGTAAAAAAAATTGACGTCCCCCCCAAAATCCATACCAGACCCTTATCTGAGCATGCAGCCTGGAGGACAGGATAGAGGAGGGGGGCTAGCGAGCGCCCCCCTCCCCTGAACCATACCAGATTCAAACATCGGGACCATCCTTATAATATACAGTAGATTTAAAAAAAATTGTGTCCCAATCTACAGTGGCAGATATTCAGCCAGGTAGAGTATCTACCCAACATAAAAGCACCATCTAAAACTGAAATTTGCTTTTTGTTGAGAACTGGTGGATTTATTTCACCTTTTGCTTTTTAAACTATTGAGAGATTAATGGTGGACGCATATGTGGTTTGTGTGGAAGGTCCATAGGGTCATGATGAACGTGTTCCTTTTAGACAGCAAGGCTGTCCGCTTATTTAGAAAATCAATAGGGGATTGTGGAATTGTGCCCACGTTTCAACAATGCAATCCATGAGAATATAAGAAGTCAACAAGAGATTGAACCCATGGAAAACTAAAATGTACATTTTGGTAGGGGTTGGTCTTTCTGTGTTAGCACAATTAAAGTGCCTATTTGTAGTATCGGAGATTTAAAACAAATCTATAACCCTCAATTTTTCACGCTGGGCAGCATTTTGTAGTCCAATTTGTGAAAACAGAAAAGGGGTCTTCCTGAAGGCCTCCACTGGTATTACCTAGAAGAAACCTGGTATTACCTAGAAAAAAAGATACAGCAGTTAAAGAATATCCTCTTCCTTAAAAAAAAAAAATATTGAGGAAATGGCCCAAAAGGTTCATGTTGGAGATCCAGTCATTCCTTTTGCTTACTTTCAGATGCTTGTGCATTATGGGGACTGTCGGGAGTCAGTGGATAGTCAAGGATTTGTGAGATAGACAATAGATTAAAGTCATCACAAGGTTGAATTACACTATTGCACATTTATGGATTTATTCATTTAGGCAGTACAAAGTGCAGGGACCTGTAGTAATAGTGTTTTGAGGCTTTCTCACCTTCTTCAGAATAAGTGAACAGATAAAGAACAGACTAAATCAATAGTACGGGGTTTATCAACCAGGATTCCATTGAAAACTAGGGTTCCTTCACAGGTTGTCAGAGGTTCTTTGAGCAGTTTCTGCCTCTCAAAGAAGTTCCCACTGACACCATTGATATTTCTGGCTATCTGTAAGGGGGTAATTCTTCCCAATGACCACAAGTGTAATGAGAATTCTTTCCACTGATCATCACACTAATGTACCATGAGTTGTAGATACAGTCATTTTTAGCAGGGGTTCCCTGAGACCGCAAAATTATTTCAAGGGTTCCTTTGTGTTGAAAAGGTTGAATAAAAATGTATTGAATTTGATTCCCTGCAGATTAGTTGTCCCATGTACAGATAATGACAAACCCTAAACTTACAAAAAAAAAAGTTTTGTCTGGAGTTACTTTAGGGTTCCACTTATCTCACATTATCTTTACCTATCAGCTTGCTGCTTCATTATCATTAGGAGCAAGGAGAAAATATGTACATATCCAACTTGTCCCATAGGAGTCATGTGATCCACTATACCAGGAATTACCTATTAGGCCTCATGCACACGGACGTTTTAAAAAACGGGCTGTAAAGCTAGGTCGGATGCCTGGAAAAAGCAGCCTAAAAAAACTTGACTTTTACCGCGTTTTGCACTGGCGTTTTTGCGCGTTTTTTAGCGTCAGCGTTAATTGGCGTTTTACACATCTCTAATTTCCTATACAGGGATTACAGTGTCCAATTAACTTTTTGCAGCAAAAAAACGCAGCTCAAAAACGCCGGTGCGCGTCTTTGCGCAATTCGCGTTTTTACAGCTCTAGCGCTGCGCCACGGAACGCACTGGTCCTGGGTTTTTTTTACAGCTTAAAAACGCCTATGCCATTTGCAGCTCAAAAACGCCTAGGTGGGCATGAAGCCATAGACTAACATGGACAGGCTTTTTTAAGCTGCAAAAAACGCTCAAAAACGCGGCTGCAAAAACGTCCGTGTGCATGAGGCCTTATTTCTCCTTCATCCCGGGATTGGCAGGAGAGCGAAAGGAGGAGGAGTCAATTTAAATGCGTATTGAACTGTTTTCTGGAGTTCTGATTTAAAGCCAAACTTAAGTCAAAACTTTTATGTATGTATTTATGCAGAGCCGATCCTAGGGTCACAGACGCCTGGGTGCAGAAATATTTCTGGCGCCCCCACGTGGGCGTGGTCATCTTACCAACTCCTCCCCTTTACAAATGTTTCTATGACAACGACTTCAACACAGAGATGTTCCTGTAAGAAGTCTTCGTTACCCTGGGATCCTCCCATGATCTTTTACCAATAAATAAAATACAGGAAGAGCGTACACTAATGAGACCTGGAGGGGAGTCTCTCTGATGCACACAGAGGGGGCTTCTGTTAGAGAGTCTATTAGAAAGAGCCCCCAGACATAGTACAGGAGATGGTCAGAGACTGTAGACATGATACTAGAGACAGTCAGAGACTGCAATCATAGTACAGGAGACGGTCAGGCTGCACACAATACAGGAGATGGTCAGAGACTGCAGACATGTTACAAGAGATGGTCAGAGACTGCAGACATGTTACAAGAGATGGTCAGAGACTGCAGACATGTTACAAGAGATGGTAGTAAATAATGGCCGATCGGCCCTCTCACCTGACCCAGCGATACAGCAACAATGGTTCCTCTGATCAGGAGTCAGCTCACTCTGAATTGCCCGTGGCGACTCCGCTGGGTAGAGCCCAGATCTGTATTCCTGCAATGACTCCATTCCTTCCTCCACCAGGGATGGCGTCAGGCTGTGTGGCTTTCTCTCTCTGATGGTGTTCTCTCAGCACTGCCCTCTCCCTCTGGAGTCCTGGGTGCCCTTCCTGAAAGCTTTCCCGGGCTCCTGGCTTTCTCTCTCCCATTCAGCTGAGCATGCTGCGTGGGCTGCAGTTTCCATGTTACAGTGGGGCTGCCAGTCCTTGGGACCACATGTCCCACAATCCTTTTCTTTGCTCCTTTGCTTTTTCTTCCCTGGCCGTTATGAAGGCGGGGGAAGAAACATAGTGCGCCGCTCATTAGTACAGCAGCGCACGAGGAGGTGAGGGAGAGGGGAAATAAGAGCCCGCAGCTGCAGTGGCATCACTAGGGTTGGTGTCACCTGGTGCAGTAAAACATGGTATCACCCCCTCCACCAACTATAGTCGTCCCTCAGTACAGACCCCACTCCATTAAGTATAGACCCCCCCCCTCCGTCAGTGCAGACCCTTCACTAAGTATAAATACCTCCCTCAGGACAGACCCCCCCCATCAGTATAGACCCCCAGGACAAAACACCCCCCTTTATCAGTATAGACCCCCCCTCAGGACAAACCTTCCCCCCCCTACATTAGTACAAACCCCCCAGAACAAACCACCCCCCTCCATTAGTACAGATCCCCCAGAACAAACCACCCCCTCCATTAGTATAGACCCCCCCAGGACAACCCCCCCCCCACATTAGTACAGACACCCCCCCACATTAGTATAGCCCCCCCAGGACAAACCCCCCCATTAGTATAGACCCCCCCAGGACAAACCCCCCCTACATTAGTATAAACCCCCCAGGACAAACCAGCCCGCCACCCACATTAGTATAGACCCCCAGGACAAACCACCCCCCACATTAGTATAGACCCCCTCAGGACAAACCACCCCCCCACATTAGTATAGACCCCCCAGGACGAACCCCCCACATTAGTATAGACCCCCCCAGGACAAACCACCCCCCCCACATTAGTATAGACCCCCCAGGCCGAACCACCCCCCACATTAGTATAGACCCCCCCAGGACAAACCAGCCCCCCATACATTAGTATAGACCCCCCAGGACGAACCACTCCCCACATTAGTATAGACCCCCCAGGACACCCCCCCCCCCTACATTAATATAGACCCCCCCAGGATAAACCACCCCTACATTAATATAGACCCCCCAGGACAAACCACCCCCCACATTGGTATAGACCCCCCCAGGACAAACCACCCCCCCACATTAGTATAGACCCCCCAGGACAAACCCCCCCACATTAGTATAGACCCCCCCCCCCCAGGACAAACCCCCCACATTAGTAGACCCCCTAGGACGAACCCCCCCACATTAGTATAGACCCCCCCCCAGGACAAACCACCCCCCCCCCACATTAGTATAGACCCCCCCAGGACAAACCACCCCCCCACATTAGTATACCCCCCCCCCCCAGGACAACCCCCCCACATTAGTATAGACCCCCCCAGGACAACCCCCCCCACATTAGTATAGACCCCCCCAGGACAAACCACCCCCCCCCCACATTGGTATAGACCCCCCCAGGACAAACCACCCCCCCCACATTAGTATAGACCCCCCAGGACAAACCCCTCCACCCCACATTGGTATAGACCCCCCCAGGACAAACCACCCCCCCCCCCCCCACATTAGTATAGACCCCCCAGGACAACTCCCCCCCACATTAGTATAGACCCCCCAGGACAAACCCCCCCCACATTAGTATAGACCCCCCCAAGACAAACCACCCCCCTCCCACATTAGTATAGACCCCCCCCAAGACAAACCACCCCCCCCCCCACATTAGTATAGACCCCCCCAGGACAAACCCCCCCACCCCACATTGGTATAGACCCCCCCAGGACAAACCACCCCCCCACATTAGTATAGACCCCCCAGGACAAACCCCCCCACCCCACATTGGTATAGACCCCCCCAGGACAAACCACCCCCCCACATTAGTATAGACCCCCCCAGGACAAACCCCCCCACATTAGTATAGACCCCCCCAGGACAACCCCCCCCCACATTAGTAGACCCCCCAGGACAAACCCCCCCACATTGGTATAGACCCCCCCAGGACAAACCACCCCCCCCCCCCCTTAGTATAGACCCCCCCCAGGACAACCCCCCCCCCCCCACATTAGTATAGACCCCCCCTAGACAAACCACCCCCCCACATTAGTATAGACCCCCCCCTAGACAAAACCCCCCCCACCACTAGGCTAATTAAAACCACCCGGGCGGCAGCTGGAGAGGACAGTGTGCAGCCGCGCCGCCCGGGTGGAGAAGCGTGTGTGATGCTTGTGCTGGTGGGCAGAAGGCGGAAGTTAAACACAGTGCTCCGCTCCCTCCTCCTTTCCTTGTCCGTAGGCGGCGCGGCTCTCTCCGCCTGTCACAGCCGTGGCGGCGGCGGCCGCGCAGTGACTTCACGGGGGGGTGGGGCGCTGCGCTCCGTGGCCGAGCGCCCCGCCCCACCCCCCCGTGACGTCACTGCGCGGCCGCCGCCGCGGCTGCGGCTGTGACAGGCGGAGAGAGCCGCGCCGCCTACGGACAAGGAGAGGAGGAGGGAGCGGAGCACTCTGGCGCTCCAGCGCCCCCACCTCTGTGGCGCCTGAGTGCACTGCACCCCGTGCACCCCGGGACGGATCGGCCCTGTATTTATGTCTTTATTTTTTATGTACATTGGGAAATAGTTAGAAATTCTAGCTGTTTATTACTGATGGCAGGAGCAGGTCATTCTGCTACATTTTTGTCAAAATGTAAACAAACATTGATACATTGTAGCCAACTGCAGCTACAATATATGTATTTATTTTTGTACTTTTGTATTTTTACACCCAAAATGCTAAAGAAAAACTAAATATATATATATATATAAAATGTATTTATTTTCTATTTTTTGCCTTAGTTAAATCACTCTTGGGAGATAGTACCACAAAAGGAAAAAAGGAAACAAATTTTTGTTCCAAAAAAACAATATATGCCTAATTTCTGTACCACTAATAATCGTTATGGCCAAAATAACAGGTTCATGAAAATGGCTCAGACATTTAAAGCAGTTGTATGCTCAAAAATTAACTTTTACCTACAGGTAATATCTCGGCGCATGCACACGGGGGATTCTCCGCTGAAAGGCCGGCAGAATCCAAACCTTGCCGGGAAGAAGTCTCTCGTCCGCATGCGCGGGAGTGATGACATCACATCTCCAGCCACTCACAGCGCTGGAGTCGCGATACCCGGAAGACACGCCAAGGTAACATGTCGGCTACCTCGGTGTGGACCAGATGAGTTACCGATGCCTCCTTCTAAGGTAAGTATTTCATAATGAGCTAGTATGCGATATCTCAATGGGGATCCCAGCATTGGAAAAAAAGTTTCGTTCTCAGGGAGTGTAAGAGGACACCGGGGGCCACACAATGAGAGTGGAAGACCTTAACCGCTTCAATACAGGGCTTTTAAACACCCTTCCTTACCAGAGCACTTTTTGCGATTCGGCACTGCGTCGCTTTAACTAACAATTGCGCGGTCGTGCGACATTACACCCAAACAAAATTGACGTCCTTTTTTTTTCCCACAAATAGAGCTTTCTTTTGGTGGTATTTGATCGCCCCTGCGGTTTTTATTTTTTGCGCTATAAACAAAAGAAGAGCGACAATTTTGAAAAAAAACACAATATTTTTTACTTTTTGCTATAATAAATATCCCATTTTTTTTTTAAAAAAAAACAATTTTTTTTCCTCAGTTTAGGCCGATACGTATTCTTCTACATATTTTTGGTAAAAAAAATCGCAATAAGCGTATATTGATCGGTTTGCGCAAAAGTTATAGCGTCTACAAAATAGGGGATAGATTTATTGAATTTTTTTTTTTTTTTTTTTTTACTAGTAATGGCGGCGATTTGCGATTTTTTTTTGTGACTGCGACATTGCGGCGGACACTTCAGACACTTTTGACACATTTTTGGAACCATTCACATTTACACAGCGATCGTTGCTATAAAATTGCAATGATTACTGTGTAAATGTGACTGTCAGGGAAGGGGTTAACACTAGAGGGCGCTGGAGGGGTTAATGTGTGTCCCTAATAGGAGTGATTCTAACTGTAGGGGGAGGGGACTTAAGGGGAGGAGACCGATCATGTGATCCTCTGTACTGGGATCACATGATCGGTCTCCTCCCCGCTGACAGGACGTGGAGCTGTGTGTTTAAACACACAGCTCCACGGTCCCGCCCGGTCCCGTTGTTTTAACGGGCAATCGCGGGTGCCCGGCGGACATCGCGGCCGCCGGGCACTCGCACCGGGTCCCGAGCAATGCCGCGGGCGCGTGCGCGCCCCCCAGGCGGCCGGGAATCCGAGGACGTCATATGACGCCCACCCAGGATGGTAGATCCACCTTGTGGGCGTCATATGACTATGGCCGGGTATTGAACTGGTTAAGCTGCATAGGGGGTTTTTAACTGTCAGGGCAATAAGGAAGTGGAGCTCTCTTCCATAATTGTTGGCGTCAGCGGGGAGTATGTATATTTTTAAAATACTTTTGGACGTACATCTTAGTGAACACAACATACAGGGATATGGGAAATGAGTATCGACACTGACACACGTACACCAATCACACAGGTTGGACTATTTTCTTTATTCAAACTTCCCTACTATGCAACTATGTAACATAGGATAACATGCAGAGGAGTTTAGGCAGGAAATAAAAATGCCTGAAGCCCCTAGAAGTAGCTTCAAAACGCCAAGTGTGCATGAGGCCTAAAAATACCAATTGCCCAGTTGTCATTCTATGCCATTGTTTTCACTGACCTGTGACAAACCTACATACCCTGTTTCCCCTAAAATAAGACCTAGCGTGATTGTCGGTGATGGCTTCAATATAAGCCCTACCCCCCAAATAAGCCCTAGTTAAAGTCCTTGTAGGTCTTATTTTCAGGGTAGGGCTTATTTTCGGGGAAACAGGGTAGGGCTTATTTGGCGAGTAGGGCTTATATTGCAGCCATCACCGACAATCACGCTAGGTCTTATTTTCGGGGAAACAGGGTATCAGGAGTTCTGATTTTAGTCTGACTTTGGTTCCTGCATGCTTGTTCTAGGCCAGACATCATATGCCGTGTACACACGATCGGATTTTCCGACGGGAAATGTTGGATGTGAGCTTGTTGGCGGTAAGTCCGACCATGTGTATGCTCCATCAGACAATCGTTATCGGACTTTCCGCCAACAAATGTTGGCTAGCATGTTCTCAAATTTTCTGCCAGCAAATGTGTGTTGTCGGACTTTCCGATCGTGTGTTCACAAGTCCATCGAACAAAAGTCCAAAGTACAAGCACGCATGCTCGGAATCAAGGACAAGCCGGAAGCGCTCGGTCTTGTAAAACTAGCGTTTACGTACGTCTTGTACATCAATACGTTCGTAATTGTTGGCCAACATTTGTGTGACCGTGTGTATGAAAGACAAGTTGGAACCAACAACCTTCGAAAAAAAAATCCACGGTTTTGTTGTCGGAAAGTCCAATCGTGTGTACGGGGCGTAACATTTTCAGAAGCAAGTCAGCTATGGCAGCTCCCTTTAACAACATCTTTATCCAGCCTGTGGCTAACCGTGCAGACTTTCTGACCTTTATCACAGCCTGCTGTGTTTGCCGAACAGCATTAGGAGTCCACAGATCAACTTTTATTTTATCGGGACTCACACTTTAATTCCTTTAAGAATAAACAGCTTTGAGTACTGCCAGCATCGAGAAATTAAACGGTTCTCCTCTCTGCCTCAGTCATTATTTCCTCCTGCTGGTAAAGGGTGATTCAGTCAGTTTAGAAGTTTGTCAAGGTTGAGTAGTTCTTGTCAGTTGTCCGACCCATAACCTCTGAAATGAAACACACATAATATTAAGCAAGGCAGCCTCTCGCTGATCAATAATCTTGTAAGTGAGAGTCTGCAGGGATCTTCTTTGATGCGAGAGGTATTTAGGGTGTGAAAATTGATTGTCGGAGAAGCTGCAAAACGCATCCTTTTCTTTTTTATTTTTTTTTGTGCACGTTCCTTTGCTTTTTATACTTTCATGTAGGTGGTTTGTCTTAAGGTCGACACTGTTTGATCGCTATTGAACACATAAAAATTTGTTTTTATATATGGCTGTTTTAAGCCATAGCTTTACATGCTGTTTCATTTTCATTTGCATATGAAATTGTTGTTCAGAATTCTATTAGAATACACAAGTGACTAGTAACTCACTATAGCAGGATATGGTAAAAAAAAAAAAAGTAGAGAAAATTAAAAGAGGAGTTTGCATATAGAAACCACTTGCATCAGTGCTCGAATTTTTAGAATTTCCCACTGCAGAATTGAAAAAGCAAAATTAATTGGTTACCGTTGATAACAGACATTTAATTTTTTTGAACACCATATTTAATAAGTTAAATCACGTAACATGACAGAGTGTGTATCATGTTTTTTTTTTTTTTAATCTGTCCTGGAACTAAGGTCTAATTCAACAGAGTTTTTAATTTTTAAAATATATTTAACCACTTCATAACCGGCCCATTGTCAAATGATGTCCGCAGGAGGGATCACCCATCCTGGGCGGGGGCGTCATATGATGTCCTGGCCTGGGCTTCCCTGCCATCTAGGGGGTGCGTGCCCGCTGAAAACTGAATATTGGCCTGGGCAGGAAGGGGGTGAAAATCCCCTGTATTGAAGTTAAAGTCTAATTTTTTTTAGTTATTGACAGAGTGAGGCATGGCCTGAACCCATCAGTTTTTTTCCCCATTTGTATCAAATTAGGAAAATTTCCCTGAAATTCCTGTTCCGTAAGGGAATTTAGAAGAGATCTCTCCAAAGTAAGGAAATTGACCTCTTAGGGGCAATTCACTAACGTTTACCGCAATAACACAGTCATGTGACTCATTTGCATAAATTATTGCATGCGGTAAACAAAGTCCAATTCACAAAAAAATTATATATATTATAAAAAAATTATAACGATAAAGCAGTATTTACCGCAAAAATATCATTTAAAAAGCTCCTAAGTCCAATTCAGAATTCACCAGAGAGTAGAAAAACATGCGATTTATACCACCAGGGTTTTGGTGGTATCACATGTGGTATTTGTCAAAAAACTGTGTGGGGGTTGGGGAGGGGGGCACCCTGTTTTTTTGACAAATAACTGGTTGCTAAAGAGCAGGCCGGGAAGCCGCCGCTGCATCCTTAATAACGGATGACTCATCAGCTGTCATCTGGTTCCCGCATGATTCCGAGCATGCGTGGAACTTTGTGCGTCGGAATTGTGTACACACGATCGGAATTTACGAGAACGGATTTTGTTGTCGGAAAATTTGAGATCCAGATCTCAAATTTTGTTTGTCGGAAATTCAGATGGAAAATGTCCGATGGAGCCTACACATGGTCGGAATTTTCGACAACAAGCTCCCATCGGACGTTTGTTGTCAGAAAATCCGACCGTGTGTTGAATTTGAGGACACCCTTCTCAGAAGAGTTGAAGCTGTTATAGCTGCAAAGGGTGGGCCAACTCAATATTGAACTCTACAGACTAAGACTGGGATGCCGTTAAAGTTCATGTGCGTGTAAGGGCAAGTGTCCTAATACTTTTGGTAATATAGTGTGTATATATATATATATATATATATATATATATAAAATAAGTGGATTTGTCCTTTGAGCTGCACATAATTTTAGCTCCAGTAAACCTGCAAAACTAAACATTTTAAATAAGTTGTTCTTTATTCTTTTTATTAACTTCTTCCACCACTTCTCTCCTGAGAGATTTTTACAATTTAGATATTTTTTTTATATTTTTGCAGTGTCCCATTAAAAAAAAAAAAAAAATCATAACATGTAAAAAACTCAATTTTTAAATAACTTTAATAATCTTAGTGAAATACAAGTACCAACAATAGAGGACTTTTTGGGGGTCAACCATATTCACAATAACCTCAGTGTAGGTTATAAGTGTAGTCCAGCAGGGGAGAGCTCAGGCAGGACTGACAACACTGCTTGGGATTTTAGGGCAGCAGATCCAGAGTTGTCAGCTTACTACAGGAAGTTGGTATCTCACTTGATTTCTGGCAGATCAACAAGTATTTTCTGTATTTCCAGAGTTTTTAAAAAAAAAAAAAAGGAAAACATAGTGAAATGTGCATGCATTGCAGAACCTATTATTATTTATTTTTTTATTAATTATTATTATTGTATTATTTTTTTTTTTTTTTTGCTTAAATATATGCTATTAAAGTGGTTTTAAACCCTTACATATATTCAGTGAAGCGGCTAGCCTTAGGTGAAACACAGTGGTAAAACATATCCATCTACATACGTTGTGCTTGTTTATCTGCAGCCCTCTCATCAGTTCAAAGTCCAGAATTTACACAGCCTTTCTGAGCTTTCAGAGGCAGGGGAATCTGAAGTCACATGCTGCACAGTTTCAGAGAGGGGAGCTGAGTGTAATTTGCCTGCTCCCTCCTGTTGAGTGCCCCACACAGCAAGCAGCTTGCCATTCAGACATGGAGCCACAGCCCGGCCCCGCCCCCTCTCTTTCCTCATTAGTTCACTGACTTTGATTGACAGCAGCAGGAGCCAATAGCGCCACGTTGCTTTCCCAGGCAATGAGGAGGGGAGTCTCTCGTGCAACATCGCTGGATCGAGATGGGGCTCAGGTAAGTATTAGGGCGGCTGCTGCACTCAGGAGGTTTTTTATCTTAATGCATAGAATGCATTAACCATTTCAGCCCCGGACCATTTGGCTGGCCAAAGAACAGAGCTCTTTTTGCGATTCGGTACTGCGTCGCTCTAACTGACAATTGCGCGGTCGTGCGACGTGGCTCCCAAACAAAATTGACGTCCTTTTTCTCCCACAAATAGAGTTTTCTTCTGGTGGTATTTAATCACCTCTGCGGTTTTTATTTTTTGCGCTATAAACAAAAAAAGAGCGTAAATTTTGAAAAAAAAAACGCATTATTTTTTACTTTTTGCTATAATAAATATCCCCAAAAAATATATAAAAATATTTTTTTTCCTCAATTTAGGCCGATACGTATTCTTCTACATATTTTTGGTAAAAAAATTGCAATCAGCATTTATTGATTGATTTGCTCAAAAGTTATAGCGTCTTTAATATAGGGGATAGTTTTATGGCATTTTTATTAATAATTTATTTTTTACTAGTTGGCGGCGATCAGCGATTTTTATCATGACTGCGACATTATGGCGGACACATCGGACACTTTTGGCACGATTTTGGGACCATTCACATTTATACAGAGATCAGTGCAAGTAAAAATGCGTTGATTACTGTGTAAATGTGACTGGCAGTGAAGGAGTTAACCGCTAGGTGGCGCTGTAGGGTTAAGTGTGTCCTAGGGAGTGATTCTAACTGTAGGGGGGAGGGGCTGAGTGTGACACAACACTGATCACCGTTCCCGATTACAGGGAGCTGTGATCAGTGACACTGTCACTAGGTAGAACGGGGAGATGCTTGTTTACATCAGCATTTCCCTGTTCTTCCTCTCCGTGAAAACGATCGCGGGTATGCTCGCGGACATCAAGTTCATGGGACCCGCGATCACGCTCATGGAGCTCCCAGTGCACGTGCCTGCAAGCCGCCTCTTAAAGGGCCACGTACAGGTACACTAATCTGTCTGTACGTGCCCTTCTGCTGCAGGATATCTGCGTGAGAAGGTCAGGAAGCGGTTGAGATAAAAAAAAGCTTTTGCCTTTACAAACCCTTTAAAGCTACATTCACACAGGTGATTAGGAACAGACAGAGAGTGTGTCCACTTTTGATGATGATGTATATCAAGGTAAAGAGCATAAAACAGCAGTATGTATACAGTATATATATAAATAACATAAATATATATATATATATATATATATATATATACACTGATCATGCTGGAACCAGAGCTGTGCTAGATGTATTTTGTTCCGCATTTCTCCAAACTCCTATATCACGGTTGGGAATGTACAAAGCAGCTTCACTATTGTCTCCCCGGCTGATGTCTCACAAATTAGCCCCATGCTTCAGAGGAGGAGACCTCTCTGGCAGGGAGCTGCATGGCAGTAAAGCCGTCACTGTTATAGATGGGCTGGCAGGCTGGCAGTAGAGCCCACTTGGCTATTTGTTGTATAGTCTGAGAGAAGAATGATGTGCAATGTATCAGTGGACTGATCTGTCCATTTACAACGAGGGAGGAGAAGAGGATCCTGTCTAACAGAAGAGACATCTGGAAATCAGCTAAAAAAATATGACAGACGTTTCAGCCACAGTTCTTACTAGTAATGACAAGAAAATGACTCACGCAGTATATGCGTTTACCGTTAACCATAGACAAATATGCAAGAATATTTAAAGGGGAACTCCACTTCCCATTTCCATAAAACAAACAATATAGCACATAAAATATACAATGCCTTTAAAAAGTATTCATACCCCTTGACATTTTCCACATTTTGTCCTGTTACAATCAAAAAAACGTAAATGTATTTTATTGGGATTTTATGTGATAGACCAACACAAAGTGGAACATAATTGTGAAGTGGAAGGAAAATGATAAATGGTTTTCAACATTTTTAACAAATAAATATGTGAAAAGTGTGGGGTGCATTTGTATTCAGCCTCCCTGAGTCAATACTTTGTAGAACCCCCTTTCACTGCAATTACAGCTGCAAGTACTGAAACTGCCCAACTAAAACTCACCGATGACCTACTAACTGCTAAAACAAACGGCCACTACTCCATACTCATACTTTTAAACCTCTCTGCTGCCTTTGACACAGTTGACCACCTGCTCCTCCTCAGCAAATTACACTCCCTTGGCCTCCGTGATTCTGCTTTATCCTGGTTCTCCTCCTACCTATCTCAGAGCACTTTCAGTGTCACTTACAACTCCATCTCCTCTGCCCCTCTTATTCTTTCTTTTGGGGTACCCCAAGGCTCCGTCCTTGAGCCTCTCCTATTCTCACTCTATACCTCTTCCCTGGGCCAGTTGATAACCTCCCATGGTTTCCAATACCACCTCTATGCCGACAACACCCAGATCGATCTCTCCACTCCTCAACTCACCCCCTCGATCTCCTCACGGATCTCAAACTTACTGAATGACATATCGGTATGGATGTCACACCACCTCAAACTCAATCTTTCTAAAACTGAGCTTGTTATATTTCCTTCTTCACGGTCCCCCCCCTGTGACTTCACCATTAATATCAACAAAACAACCATTGGCCCCTCCACACATGCCACTGTCTAAATCCTGCCGCCTTAACCTCCGCAACATCTCCAGAATTCGACCCTTCCCGACTAATGACACCACAAAGCAACTCATTCACTCCTTGATTATTTCCCGCCTTGACTACTGCAACTCTCTCCTTAATGGCACACCCTTAAGCAGGCTACCCCCCCTCCAGTCTATTATGAATGCTGTTGCTAGACTAATACACCTCACTAATCGATCCATGACTGCCGTCCCTCTCTGCCAATCCCTTCACTGGCTTCCCCTACCCCACCGTGTAAAATTCAAAATGCTAACCATAACATACAAGGCCATTCACAACATCTCCCCCATCTACATCGCCAACCTCATCTGCAGATATCGCCCAAATCACCCCCTCTGCTCCTCCCAGGACCTCCTGCTCTCTATCTCCCTTGTTACCTCCTCCCATGCTCGCCTTCAGGACTTCTCCAGAGCCTCTCCCATCCTCTGGAACACCCTGCCCCATTATGTCCGATCAGCCCCTACCCTGTCCACCTTTAAGAAAATGAAAACTAATTTATTCAGGGAAGCCTATCCCACACCCACCTAACAACAACTGTCCCGAGCCTCCCCTATCAAATAATTCTCTGCAGCTATTACCTTTAGTACCACCACCCGCTCCCTTTAGAATGTAAGCTCTATGTGCCGGGCCCTCCTATACCTTTTGTATTAAACTGTACTGTAATTGTGTTGTTCCCCCTATACATTGTAAAGCGCTGCGTAAAATGTTGGCGCTATATAAATCGTGTATAATAATAATAATAAGTCTTTTTGGGGATGTCTCTACCAGCTTTGCACATCTAGAGAGTGACATTTTTGCCCATTTTTCTTTGTAAAATAGCTCAAGCTCTGTCAGATTGTATGGGGAGCGTCTGTGAACAGCAATTCTCAAGTCCTGCCACAGATTCTCAAATGGTTTTCGGTACCGAAACGTTAGCCCCCTTGTACCCTTTTATGTGGACCTAATAAACCATTTACTAAGAATTTGGTGTGCCAGCTTCTTCTATTGGATTCTACAAGCTAGACCAGTGACAACGAATCTTGGTACCCCAGATGTTTTGGAACTACATTTCCCATGATGCTTGTGCACTCTGCAGTGTAGTTGAGCATCATGGGAAATGTAGTTCCAAAACATCTGGAGTGCCAAGGTTCACCATCACTGAGCTAGACAATGGCACCCTGACTGCCATTAGGTATCGGGAGGAAATCCTTGGACCCATTGGAGGACCGTACGTTGGTGCAGTGGGTCCTGGGTTCCTCCTGGTGCATGTCAATGGCCATACAAACTACTGAGTACCATTTTGAGTTGCTGCAATTAAATTTAAGCAAAATAGACTAGTCTGCTGCCTAATTTTTTCCCTTTGATTTTCAGGGTATCATTAAATTCAGTATAAGAAAAATAGCTGCGCTGAAAATTAACGTGAAAATCAATCGTGAAAATAAGTTCAACCTTGAACAAGTGGTTTATACATGAACAGAAATATACTGGGCAACCACTGGATGCAATCATTGGCCCAATAATCAATCTGAATTCACAGTTATGCAACCCAAATGGTGTATGATCAATATAAAATACAATTTTTTATATATAAACGTGTGACCATGAATCAAAACTCAATACAATATCACCATAAAGGACTGGAAGCCAAAAGAAAACATCACTTATAAATAATTAAAGCATGCAAAAAGTCCACAATGGGTATTGGGGTTCTGTTGTTGCTATTTCCGTAGTGCTCTTATACTTGACACCCTCGGGAAAAGTGATTGGATAGCCAAAGGAGAGAAGGGTCCTCCACCAAATAAAAATATTGCCGCTTACCAGCTGGTTTGATCTCTGTGTCAGAGAGATCAAAAGGGCCGGTGGCTTATCTTCCTGCCAGGGTCTCTATCCAGAATCCTCCAAGTAGCACTCACAGAGTGCAGACATACATGTGAATCCTGCCTGGATCCTCCTTACACTCCTCCAAATCGTTTACATAGAAGAAAAATGGATATCCATAGTGCAATACTGTTTTGATCTTTTATTCATAAAAAAGCTGATGTATCACACTTACATTTCAGATGCAATCAATAGGCATGTGTATAAAAACAAGCTGTCGAGCCGGCCGTCTCTCTCTTTCTCGCTGCCCGTCGCTTCCTGGATGGACGGGGAACGGAGGTGACGTCAGCACGCCGCTCACCCTACGTCGTTTCGTCAAAAGATGACTTCTTCCTGTATTTTCACATAAATTGTCACGATCTATGTAGATTATCCACTGATCGCATATATTAGACAGCGCTGTTACTCCAATATACATATCATTAAATTTAGCCCTCTGTATGTTAAAAATTCTCATTTCCATCAAACGATGTGGCATCCTTTCCTTCCTAACACATTAAGCAATGGAAAGGGAGGGAAAAACCGCGCTATCTACACATATATATAAATCCAGCAGCCTGCACAACAATGATATGTAAAAATTGAAAACGTGAATAAATAAATAGTGCGGCGCTTACAATGTTCAATTTGTGATTATTGAACGTGTGTGGTGAAATCTTATATAATAATAAAATTATATATCACTAAAAAAAAAGAATTTTTTTTAAACTCTGTATAGGGCATCAAATATGTTTAGGGTAATGAAACCAACTAATTGCAAACATAATGTGACTAAAATAAACTATCACCAAATGATATTGTGTATTCATATATAAACAATAACAAAACAGTGACTATTAAGAGAAAAATAATTAATCGTTAAAAGTCCATTAATAATACACCATAGTGACTTGAGTGAATAAAATATAACATAAAGTGACTTGTGCGGCTTGTCTGATGTACTCCGTCACCAGTTGAAGGGAGGCTTACCAGCTATCGTGGACTCAGGTAGGCTTACGCCATATGAGTCGAAAATGCTGTGTGGTATTTATAATACACAGATGAGGGCAGTGGTTCCAATATCTGGTGATCAACGACAAGACCGTACGTGCGATGGTTGATGGGAGCTCAGAATGGAATGGTAGGCAAGTGTAGCATGTGGTTCATCCCCAATGGTATTACCGGCAAAGAGAGATGAGACCAAATAGCGTAATACCGTCAAATAAACAAAATTTATTAAATATAAAAATGAGTACTCACATGTACAAAGGCTTAAAAGGCATGTATAAAAGGAATTGGCAGCAGTGGCATCAGCACGATAGTCTCCCGACGCGTTTCGCCTTAATAAGGCATCATCTGGGGGTGCTGATTCACTGGAGCCACCGCTTATATATAGGTACAGGGGTGTTTGTAGATGAGATCAACCTGACATCAATGCTGGCTCAATGATTAAACCACTTCCTGTTAGGGTAAGATGGCGCCTATGGCTTGAGTGTCAAGCCTCATTATGAGTTTACTATGGTAAAGATCCCCTTTCTGAACAAATGATAGCAAACTAAAATTACATGCCTTTAAGTATAAGTGTGTATAACACATGCCAGCCTTTAGTGCTAAATTAGAATGTAGATATTATGAATGGTGTCATCCTGGAATTTAAACCAGGATTTAAAAGGGTCAGTATTGTGCTGGAGAACGGGCCCGCGGGCTCCGAGAAAATGGCGTCTGGGGGCGGATATGTCGTAGTTATCTCCCAGAGTCCCGGTATATGGAGTGCTGTATTAACCAAGCCTCTATGTGAGGCAAGTGCGGTGTTTGCATGAGCCGCGGCTCACAACTGCGCATGTGCGGCGTGCGAATGACGCCGGGGGGTGGGAGCGACGTATCCATCCCGCCCACCCCGGAAGAAAGATCTGTGTGGAACGCGGCCGCGACCAAGCCTCACTATGAGGCCGGACATAGGAATAATGCGGGCCGTGAGTGGCAATCGCGCATGCGCTAACGGCGCAACATACACGGGACGCAACATAGACCCAGGCCAATTAGGAGGCTGGACACATACAGCAACGTAGTCCCAAGCCAATTAAGAGGCTGGACACATACAGCTTGCAGCCATCTAGTGTAGATAAAATTGTGTGACCATAAATATAAAAACAAAGAGCAGGTAGATCCTGCTTATATGTGAAAGTTGGTTATCTAGTGCAAAAATTAATATTCCTTTTAATATACGTTAAAAATGATTAATCTAAAAACGAAATAAACTAGCACTGATATGAGACTGACCTCGTACATTGTGACAGATTGTGAATATTACATTAAAAAATTAATTTTAAAATATTGAAATAAAAATAAAGATAAAAGATATAATAATCTGCATGATGCAAAAAACCACATATCTCGATTACCTCTTATTTATGTTTTATCAATCACTATGTGAATAATTGAAAATGGTAGAGAACATAGAACAATCCCATAATTAATTTAAAGTATATTAGTATACCAGTAGATTAAAATCAGCAATATTATCACCATTAAAGTTAAAAAAACTCATCTGTGTATTATAAATACCACACAGCATTTTCGACTCATATGGCGTAAGCCTACCTGAGTCCACGATAGCTGGTAAGCCTCCCTTCAACTGGTGACGGAGTACATCAGACAAGCCGCACAAGTCACTTTATGTTATATTTTATTCACTCAAGTCACTATGGTGTATTATTAATGGACTTTTAACGATTAATTATTTTTCTCTTAATAGTCACTGTTTTGTTATTGTTTATATATGAATACACAATATCATTTGGTGATAGTTTATTTTAGTCACATTATGTTTGCAATTAGTTGGTTTCATTACCCTAAACATATTTGATGCCCTATACAGAGTTTAAAAAAATTCTTTTTTTTTTAGTGATATATAATTTTATTATTATATAAGATTTCACCACACACGTTCAATAATCACAAATTGAACATTGTAAGCGCCGCACTATTTATTTATTCACGCTTCCTAACACATTACCCAGTCCATACCAGTTTAGATATCCAGCATGATATTTTTCATCATGGAGATCTGACGTGTTTTCAAAGTGTTCCTTTAATTATATATACTGTTTATATCTGAATATATATATGACATCTGAATTTGTCCAGGTAATTATTCTGTAGCCCTTTCGGTCGAGGAGCTCTCCTTTAAGCCCGCACAGCTTTGTAATGAAATAATACATGAAAATTAAGCACTGTTTTCATAATATGACACCTGTCAGACTTCTAGATACTAAAAGACATGGGCAGTTGTTTATTTCATAAATAACAACTTTGCAGCAAGCGTGAGTATGTGAGCGCTGTCAGGAGTCAGGACCGGCAATTAGATGTTGTTTACTATGTGGATAACAGCTCGGAAGCTTTGCTGTAGATGAAGTGATGTGTCTTCTCCATAAACTCACGGAGAGCGCCTGCTTGACTGCTGCCACCGGAATTTTCAAAACCCTCATTTCACATTACAAAGCGTTTGAAATGCCACATCCCAGAATACATAAGGTTTAGCTACATGACCCCCCGAGCCTCCAGAGATATACAAATCATGAAAATCACCCAACAAGAAGATGGGAGGGCATGAGGAATCTTGTTGTCCCCCCCGCCCCTCCCAGAACTGGGAAATACAGGATAATAAAAGGGTTTTTAAACCCAAGAACAAAAATATAATATATTGCTCCATACCAGTTCTTAGATGTGATGGCTGTATTATGTTTCTTTTTTTTTTAGGCTTTTTTTATTCTTTTATTTTTTTCCCTGGCCACTGGCCAGTAAAGCACTTCCTGTCCTATGCTGACAACACTCACTGTTCTGTTACAAATGCTATATTACAAAAAGTATTGGGACATGCCTTTACAGGCACATGAACTTTAATGGCATCCCAGTCTAATGCCCCATACACACGGTCGGAAATTTTGACGGAAAATGTCCGATCGGACCATGTTGTTGGAAAATCCGCCTGTGTGTGGGCTCCATCTGACTTTTTCAGTCAGAATTTCCGACGGAAAAAATTTGAGAGCAGGATCTCAAATTTTCCGACAACAAAATCCGATCAGACTTTTTTCGATCGTGTGTCGAGAATTCCAACGGACAAAGTACCACGCATGCTCAGATCAAATTACGAGACCAAAGCTATTTTCTACTAGCCTCTACGTAGTTCCGTCGTACGCAAGGAACATCACCATGTTCAGAATGATCAAATTTTCCGACAACTTTGTCCGACCGTGTGTATGCAACACCAGTGTCGGAGAAAATCCGTCGTAAAAAATCTGACGGATTTTGTGGTCGGAATTTCCGACCGTGTGTACAGGGGCTTAGTCCGTAGGGTTCAATATTGAGTTGGCCCACCCTTTGCAGCTATAACAGCTTCAACTCTTCTGGGAAGGCTGTTCACAAGATTTAGGAATGTTTGACCATTCTTCTAGAAGCTCATGTTGAACAAGAAGACCTGGCCGCAGTCTCTGCTCTTATTCATCCCAAAGCTGTTCTATCGGGTTGAGGTCAGGACTGTGCAGGCCAGGCAAGTTCCTGCACCAAAAACTCGCTCATCCATGTCTTTATGGACCTTGCTTTGTGCACTGGTCCAAATCATTTGGTGGAGGGGGGATTGTGGTGTGGGGTTGATTTTCAGAGGTTGAGCTTGGCCCCTTAGTTCCAGTGAAGGTTACACTTGAGGCATCAGCATACCAAGAAATAATTTTGGACAATTTCATGTTCCCAACTTTGTGGGAACAGTTTGGGGATGGCCCCTTCCTGTTCCAACAGGACTGCGCACCAGTGTACAAAGCAAGGTCCATAAAGACAGTAATCAGTGAGTTTAGGGTAGAGGAAGTTGACCTCCTGACCTCAACCTGAAAGAACACGTTTGGGATGAATAAGAGCAGAGACTGCGAGCCAGGGCTTCTTGTCTCACCTCACAAATGCGCTTCTGGAAGAATGGTCAAACATTCCCAGAGACACACTCCTAAGTCTTGTGGACAGCCTTCCCAGAAGAGTTGAAGCTGTTATAGCTGCAAAGGGAGGGCAAACTCAATATTGAACCCCCTATGGACTAAGACTGGGATACCATTAAAGTTCATGTGCGTGTAAAGACAGGTGTCCCAACCCTTTTGACAATATAGTATATCTATTTAGGTTGGAGTCTGTGCGGACAGTATGGCCACTTAGACAAGCTATACATTATACCATTTCTTTCCTTCAACCCAAAATTGCTAGATCACCCTTCAGTGCCACCTATCAGTGCTACCCATCAGTGCCACCTATCAGTGTCCATCAGTGCCATCTATCAGTGCCCACCAGTGCCGCCTCATCAGTGCCACCTATCAGTGCATTCTATCAGTGCCCATCAGTGCAGCCTCATCAACACACATCAATGAAGGAGAAAAATTACCTGTTTTAAAATTTTCGGTCTTTTTTTATTTTTTTGCAAAAATTTAAAACCCAGCAGTGATAAAATACCACCAAAAGAAAGCTCTATTTGTGTGAGGAAAATGATAAAAATGTCATAGGGGTTCAGTGTTGATGACGGAGCAACAGCATGACGGAGCAACTCTCATTCAAATAGTGACAGCGCTGAAAGCTAAAAATTGTCCTGGGCAGGAAGGGGGTTTAAGTTCCCAGTAAACAAGTGGTTAAAGCAGGAGTGCCCAACCTTTTAACCTTCCTTGGTCTCATTGGAAGAAGAGGAATGGTCTTGGGCCACACATAAAATACACTAACAATAAGAATAGCTGATGAGCAGAAAAAGTTGGGCAGATCACTGATATAGATAAGGAGCAATAGGGTGAAAATACTCTGCCTACCATAGGTGATGAAAATAAAAAAGCAGCTACACTACAATAGACAATATTAATAGATGAGTGGAAAAAATGTAGCGCTAAAACCTATAAATGTGAATGGGCATATATGGAATAATGCATAAATGTAAATATATAAAATGCATGAACAAAACAAGTGACAGATATCACACCATCAACATAAACATAAATGTGACTCAATATTAAAGTGCAACAGTGCAATGTGCAATCACTGAATGGAAATAATTGTAACCAAATAATGTCACTGTGAATAAGACCAAAGGTCTGCTGGATTGTCCACACTCTGATTCAGACTGGTTGAAGTGGAATCAAGTTCTAGGGCAAACAACATCAAGTGAACCAATAGCTGGTAACAAATCACCCGGCATAGTGCGTCCTCCACCGAGGGAAGGGAGTGGGTACTCTTACCGGAAGATGTGGATCCACATGGCAGCGGCAGCGAGTCAACCGAGCATGGAAAGGAACCGGAACTCTAGGAAACAACACCGGAAGGTCCCAACTATGTCCTCAGATAACTCGTCTTTTATGTCAGAGGTCAGAGGAGGATGGGCAGACTGGTTTGAGATGATAGAAAGGAAACAGTAACTCAAATAACCACTCGTTACAACCAAGGTATGCAGAATACCATCTCTTAACGCACAGCACATTGACTCTTGAAGCAGCAGAAGACAACACTGGGTGCCACTCCTGTCAGCTAATAACAGGAAACTGAGGCTACAATTTGCACAGGCTCACCAAAATTGGACAATAGAAGATTGGAAAAACATTGCCTGGTCTGATGAGTCTCAATTTCAGCTGCGAAAGATGGTAGGGTCAGAATTTGGCGCAAACAACATGAAAGCATGGATCCATCCTGCCTTATATCAATGGTTTCGGCTTGTGGTGGAGGCCATTGGAGTACAGTGACCTCACTGTTATGTTAAAGAAACCAGTGGTGAGATGATTGGAGCTTTGTGACATGGTGCATTATTCTGCTGGAAGGAGCCATCAGAAGATGGGTACACTGTAGTCATAAAGGGATGGACATGGTCAGCAACAATACTCAGGTAGGCCGTGGCGTTTAAAGGATGCTCAATTGGTACTAAGGGACCCAATGTGTGCCAAAAAAATATCCCCCACACCATTACACCACCAACCTGAACCGTTGATACAAGACAGGATGGATCCATGCTTTCATGTTGTTTACACCAAATTCTGACTCTACCATCTGAATGTCGCAGCTGAAATCAGGACTCATCAGACCAGGCAAAATTTTTCCAATCTTCCTTTGTCCTATTTTGGTGAGCCTGTGCAGATTGTAGTCTCAGTTTCTTGTTCTTAGCTGACAGAAGTGGCACAAGGTGTTGCCTTCTGCTGCTGTAGCCCATATGCTTCAAGGTTCGATGTGTTGTGCATTCACAGATGGTATTCTGCATACCTTGGTTGTAACAAGTGGTTATTTAGGTTACTGTTGCCTTTCTATCACCTCAAAGTCTGCCCATTCTCCTTTGACCTCTGACATCAACAAGGCTTTTTCACCTACACAACTGCCGCTCACTGGATATTTTCTCTTTTTTGGACCATTCTCTGTAAACCCTAGAGATGGTTGTGTTTGAAAATCCCAGTAGATCAGCGTTTTTTTTAAATACTCAGACCAGCCCGTCTGGCACAAATAACCAGGGCACGTTCAAAATAACTTAAACCCCTTTTCTTTCCCATTCTGATGTTTGGTTTGAACTTCAGCAAGTCGCCTTCACCATGTCTAGATGCCTAAATGCATTGAGTTGCTGCCATGTGATTGGCTGATTAGCAATTTGTGTTACCAAACAAGTGAACAGGTTTACCTAATAAATTGGCCGGTGAGTGTATCTGATGAGCACCTTGAGAATTCATTGAAAATTGATACTACAACCATCGAACCTGATATTCAGTGTTTATATACATATCTATCTATCTAAATATAATAATACATATTAATTAATATAAAATTAAATAATAATATAAAGTCAGACACTACCAGGGTTGCCATTCTGCTACATCTCTGAATATGAGATAAACATCTTGCAACTTAGGCACCCTTGGCTTCTTTTTGGGCCTAGTTTGATCAAAGCAAACCGTCTGCTTAACCTCACTCTGGGCCCTTTTCGGTCGGCCTGGTTTCTATGCCATCCAGTGTCCGTTTTTTCCACTTGGCTTCACATCAACTCGCAGTATCACATCTAAGTTTCAAAAAACATCCCCTGAGGAAGCCCCAAGAGGCGAAAGGTGTCAGGATATGTCACTCCATGCTATTGTTGAGTGACTACTCTTTCCACCTGTTATCTAGATGTGTAATTGTATCTGCGTATTATGTGTACAGCCAGTATTTTTAAATTTGTCTTCTATGTAATAAACTTTGTTATATCTTTTACATTTTTTGAGTACTGTAAAGTTACTTTTTGCCTGGCACCCTTAAAATCCCACCAAAAAAACTCCCTTGTCTACACAATAATATAAAAACATATAGTATAACATATAAAACAGCAAAAACTATTACAACATACAGAACAGCAGTTTATGTATTATAATATCAATCATAGTTATTATATTATTTTATTATTATTAGTTATTATATTATGTATTATGCCATCCAGTGTCCGTTTTTTTCCACTTGGCTTCACATCAACTCGCAGTATCACATCTAAGTTTCAAAAAACATCCCCTGAGGAAGCCCCAAGAGGCGAAACATGTCGGGATAAGTCACTCCATGCTATTATTGAGTGACCACTCTTTCCACCTGTTATCTAGATGTGTAATTGTATCTGCGTATTATTTGTACAGCCAATATTTTTAAATGTGTCCTCTGTGTAATAAACTTTGTTAAATCTTTTACTTTTTTTGAGTACTGTAATAGTAACTTTTTGCATGGCACCCTTAAAATCCCACCAAAAAACCTCCCTTGTCTACACAATAATATAAAGACAACAGCAAAAACTACGACAACATACAGAACAGCAGTTTATGTATTATAATATCAATCATAGTTATTATATTATTTTATTATTATTAGTTATTATATTATGTATTATACCATCCAGTGTCCGTTTTTTTCCACTTGGCTTCACATCAACTCGCAGTATCACATCTAAGTTTCAAAAAACATCTCCTGAGGAAGCCCCAAGAGGCGAAACGTGTCGGGATAAGTCACTCCATGCTATTATTGAGTGACTACTCTTTCCACCTGTTATCTAGATGTGTAATTGTATCTGCGTATTACTTGTACAGCCAATATTTTTAATTTTTATGTGTCCTCTGTGTAATAAACTTTGTTAAATCTTTTACATTTTTTGAGTACTGTAATAGTAACTTTTTGCCTGGCACCCTTAAAATCCCACCAAAAAACCTCCCTTGTCTACACAATAATATAAAGACAACAGCAAAAACTACGACAACATACAGAACAGAAGTTTATGTATTATAATATCAATCATAGTTATTATATTATTTTATTATTATTAGTTATTATATTATGTATTATATTATTATAATATCAACAATAATTATTAGTAGTTAAAAAAAAGTAAGAAACTAGTAGTAGTAGTATTAGTATTATTGTTATGACTGTTATTATTATTAATAATAATAATACTACAAATAAGAATAATAATAATAACAGTCATAACAATAATACTAATACTACTACTACTTGTTTCTTACTTTTTTTCTTAACTACTAATAATTATTATTGATATTATAATAACATAATACATAATATAATAACTAATAATAATAATAAAATAATATAACTATGATTGATATTATAATGCATAAACTTTAATAATAATAATACTACAAATAATAATAATAATAATACAAATAATAATAATAACAATTATAATAATAATTGGTATTATTAATTGAAATAATAATACTTATTACAAGTTTTTTTTCCCTATTGTAGAAGGTTGGAAGGCTCCAGCCTATGTACCCTCCTCTACTAAAGACACATTTCTATGCGTTGCACAAATCGGCGAGCATTTTCCCCACTGCCAATATCTCTGTGTTATTTGTAACAAGACAATTACACACAGATCTGCCCAAACTGCTGAATTAATGTGATTTATGCCCTGAGCCAGATCTCAAACAAGGACTCCCAAGATGTAAATGAAATGAATTTATTAAATACGTAATGGTTGGGTAAGGCACATGATGACAGGGGATCGTAGTGTCAGCAGTCAGTAATAGAGAGCTCATTGTCAGCCTGGTGGTGTATAACAAGTAAAGCTGGGTATTATTCATATTAATGTTCAGGGCTCTTTTCACATGTGTATGGGTTACAGTGATTTGTAGGAGGTTAAATCCTTTGCTGTCATCACTTTGTGACATTAACCCCAATGTCAGGACAGGAAGGTTATAAGAAGGCCAGATCCATGGTATAAGCAAAAAAATAAATAAAATAATGCACACACAAGCCCTTTACAATACATGTGCAGTATCTTATCCTCTATACTATCCTCTACCCTCTCCCACATCCTATACTTCTCTACATAGCCGAGGTTATACATTCTTGCATTTGTTCAGCTCTGTAGACAGTACGGGGCATTGCGAAATTGGTGTAGGGGAGTAGAATTAGGCAAGATACACTTGCTGTCATCTACTCTGTTCAGACACAATCTCTGTTATTTATGGTTTAGAACCCGGAGGACCTAAAAATAAATAAAAAGAAAAAAAAGCATAAGCCGAGTTTTTCAGCACATTATTTTGTGCTGAAAATGCCCCCCTCGGCTTATACTCGAGTCAAGCACTTTTCTACAGCAGAGAATTACATTTTCCGACCTGACTTTGGGGCCCCGTATCTCGCTAGGAACCCCAAACTTAGTGTGCAAACCCAGTGGAACTAGCACTACAACATATCCCATGATGGGGTTCCTAGCACCAATCTCGGGCATCAAAGTCGGTTCAGAAAATGTCATTCTCTGCTGCAGAAAAGTGCTTGACATTTTCCAAAACGTCTTTGGGGCTCCGTATCTCGGGGTCACTTGGTGCTAGGAACCCCATCTTTGGATATGTTGTAGTGCTAGTGTCACTGCGTTTGCACACTAAAGCACCAAGTTACCCCGAGATACGGGGCCCCAAAATCGGTCAACTGTGTCCATCTGCAGCAATGTCATTTCGGGACCCTTTGGGTCCAGAGACTAGGGGGCCTCTAGGAAGGCTTAACTACCAAGTTTGAAGTTCGTGAGGCATGCAAATGGGCACAGTGAGGCTGCAAATGGGCACAGTGAGGCTGTAAATGGGCACAGTGAGGCAGGCAAATGGGCACAGTGAGGCTGCAAATGGGCACAGTGAGGCTGCAAATGGCCACAGTGAGGCATGCAAATGGGCACAGTGAGGCTGCAAATGGGCACAGTGAGGCATGCAAATGGGCACAGTGAGGCTGCAAATGGGCATTGTTGACCCTCTTTTCCACTTACAGTAGCTGCGCATTTCTCACCCTAGGCTTATACTCGAGTAAATAGGTTTTCCCATTTTTTTTGTGGTAAAATTAGGTGCCTCGGCTTATATTCGAGTCGGCTTATACTCGAGTATATACGGTAGTAAAATTTCTTTAACCCTTTACCTATTTTAGAATGGACTATCCCACATAGGCTTCTGGAGAGTCCAATGATTGCATATTTTAGCTATTGCTAGACAGTTTTAATTTAGTGTTGATAAGGTTTCCATTTGTTGTAGAATTCTCAGTGTTTTTGGCTTTCTAAATGTTTCTCAATGTTTTTGGCTGAAAAGTTTGCAGGTTCACCACCATAAATAAGGAACAACCTATAATGCACTACATGACCTTTGTTCCTGGTCAGCTGAGCCATAGGAGCCAATAATTAGAAGGAATAAATAACCCGGCTTCCTATCTGTAAAGGGATGGGCTCTTACACACACGATCGTAAATGCCGCCAGCAAAACTCAGATGAGAGCTTTTTGTCGGAAAAACGCGACCGTGTGTATGCTCCATCAATCTTTTGCTAGCGGAATTACAGCCAGCAAAAGATTGAGAGCAGCTTCTCTATTTTTCGGTCGGGAAAAGTTCCCATCCGAAAATGCGATCGCCTGTATGCAATTCGGACATGCAATTCTTCATTTTTTTGTCTCGTCGTAGTGTTGTACGTCACCGCGTTCTTGGCGGTCGAAGGTTCCGAGAACTTTTGTGTGACCGTGTGTATGCAAGACGAACTTGAGCGGAATTCCGTCGGGAAAACCATCCAAGAAATTACGCTCAGGTGTATGGGGCATTAGAGAGAGCTGAAACGTCTCTGTATATACTGTATGTGTATACAGTATATATATATATATATATATATATATATATATTTTTTTTTTTCTTTTTTATTAATGTGAACCCTTACCTTGTAAAACAACCCTTTCAGTTCAACATAGAAATTAATGGCAACATATTTGTGTATATATATATATATATATATATATATATATATATATATATATATATATACACAAATATACAGTATCTCACAAAAGTGAGTACACCCCTCACATTTTTGTAAATATTTTATTATGTTTTCATATGACAACAATGAAGAAATTACACTTTGCTACAATGTAAAGTAGTGAGTGTACAGCTTGTATAACAGTGTAAATTTGCTGTCCCCTCAAAATAACTCAACACACAGCCATTAATGTCTAAACCGCTGGCAACAAAAGGGAGTACACCCCTAAGTGACAATGCCCAAATTGGGCCCAATTAGCCATTTTCCCTCCCCAGTGTCATATGACTTAGTGTTACAAGGTCTCAGGTGTGAATGGGGAGCAGGTGTGTTAAATTTGGTGTTATTGCTCTCACTCTCTCATACTGGTCACTGGAAGTTCATGACACCTCATGGCAAAGAACTCTCTGAGGATCTGAAAAAAATAATTGTTGCTCTACATGAAGATGGCCTAGGCTGTAAGAAGATCACCAAGACCCTGAAACTGAGCTGCAGCACGGTGGCCAGGACCATACAGCGGTTTAACAGGACAGATTCCACTCAAAACAGGCCTCGCCATGGTCGACCAAAGAAGAGTGCACGTGCTCAGCGTCATATCCAGAGGTTTTCTTTGGGAAATAGACGTATAAGTGCTGCCAGCATTGTTGCAGAGGTTGAAGGGGTGGGGGGTCAGCCTGTCAGTGCTCATACCATACGCCGCACACTGCATTAAATTGGTCTGCATGGCTTTCGTCCCAGAAGGAAGCCTCTTCTAAAGATGATGCACAAGAAAGCCTGCAAACAGTTTGATGAAGACAAGCAGACTAAGGACATTGATTACTGGAACCATGTCCTGTGGTCTGATGAGACCAAGATAAACTTATTTGGTTCAGATGGTGTCAAGCGTGTGTGGCGGCAACCAGGTGAGGAGTACAAAGACAAGAGTGTCTTGCCTACAGTCAAGCATGGTGGTGGGAGTGTCATGGTCTGGGGCTGCATGAGTGCTGCCGGCACTGGGGAGCTACAGGTCATTGAGGGAAACATGAATGCCAACATGTACTGTGACATACTGAAGCAGAGCATGATTCCCTCCCTTTGGAGACTGGGCCGCAGGGCAGTATTCCAACATGATAACGACCCCAAACACACCTCCAAGATAACCACTGCCTTCCTAAAGAAGCTGAGGGTAAAGGTGATGGACTGGCCAAGCATGTCTCCAGACCTAAACCTTATTGAGCATCGGTGGGGCATCCTCAAACAGAAAGTGGAGGAGCGGAAGGTCTCTAACATCCACCAGCTCTGTGATGTTGTCATGGAGGAGTGGAAGAGGACTCCAGTGGCAACCTGTGAAGCTCTGGTGAACTCCATGCCCAAGGGGTTAAGGCAGTGCTGGAAAATAATGGTGACCACACAAAATATTGACACTTAGGTCCCAATTTGGATCTTTTCACTTAGGGGTGTACTCACTTTTGTTGCCAGCGGTTTAGACATGAATGGCTGTGTGTTGAGTTATTTTGAGGGGACAGCAAATGTACACTGTTATACAAGCTGTACACTCACTACTTTACATTGTAGCAAAGTATAATTTCTTCAGTGTTGTCACATGAAAACATAATAAAATATTTACAAAAATGTGAGGGGTGTACTCACTTTTATAAAATACTGTATACCCAATATATATATATATATATATATATATATATATACACACACTATATTGTAAAAATAATTGAGACTGCTGCCTTACATTCACATGAACTTTAATGGCATCCCAGTCTTAGTCCATAGGGTTCAATATTGAGTTGGACCATCCTTTGCAGCTATAACATATGTGGACAAGAAGGCCTGGCTCGCAGTCTCCACTCTAATTCATCCCAAAGGTGTTCTATCGGGTTGAAGTCAGGACTCTATGCAGGCCAGTCAAGTTCCTCCACCCCAAACTCACTCATCCATGTCTTATGGACCTTGTTTGTGCACTGGTGCGCAGTCATGTTGGAACAGGAAGGGGCCATCCCCAAATTGAGCCCACAAAGTTCGGAGCATTAAATTGTCCAAAATGTCTTGGTATGCTGATGCCTTAAGACCCCTTTCACACCAAGGGCGTATTGCAGGCACTATAGCGTTAGAAATAGCGCCTGCAATCCGCCCTTAAACAGCTGCACCATTGTCTGCAGTGTGAAAGCCCGAGGGCTTTCACACTGCAGCGGTGCGCTGGCAGGACGTCAGGAAAAGTCCTGCCAGCAGCTTCTTTGGAGCGGTGAAGGAGCGGTGAACTCACCGCTCCTCGACCGCTCCTCCAGCGCTGCTCCCCATTGAAATCAATGGGGCATCGCTGTAATACCGCCAGCAAAACGCTGCTATTGCGGCGTTTTGCAGGGGTTTTAACCCCCTTCTCGGCCGGCAGCGGGGGGTAAAAGCGCCACGCTAGCGGCCGAAATGCGCCCCAAATCCGACGGTAAAACGCTGCTAAAAATAGTGGCGTTTTACCGCCGATGCTATGGATGGTGCGGTGTGAAAGGGGTCTTAGAGTTCCCTTCACTGGAACTAAGGGGCCAAGCCCAACCCCTGAAAAACAACCCCACAACATAACCCCCCCTCCACCAAATGATTTGGACCAGTGCATAAAGCAAGGTCCATAAAGACATGGATGAGCGAGTTTGGGGTGGAGGAACTTGCCTGGCCTACACCCGATAGAACACCTTTGGGATGAATTAGAGCAGAGACTGCGAACCAGGCCTTCTCGTCTACATTAGTGCCTGACTTCAAATGCGCTTCTGGAAGAATGGTCAAACATTCCCATAGACACACTCCTAAACCTTGTGAACAGCCTTCCCAGAAGAGTTGAAGCTTTTACAACTGAAAAGGGTGGACCAACTCAATATTGAACCCTATGGACTAATGCTGGCCATACACTATACAAAAAGTCGGCCGAACCCAGTTTCGAAAAACGAACGTTCGGCCGTGAGCGCAAACGATAGTGCCATCATGTAATGACCGATAAATCGCTCAGTGGACATAAATAAATACATTTTATGTTAGTTTTTTTACATATATATAGTGCAGACAGGTCAGACGGGAAACACATTAAACTTTAAATTTATCGATCGTTCGGCAGAAAATTTCCAAACTTGTCCTTCATTTTTTCGGCTCAAAAACGTCCAAACGATTATCGATTTTGTGCCCATTAACTGGCCAAAAAAACGAACGAACGGTCTAATGTGGGAATTTCGTTTTTTTCGTATAGTGTATGGCCAGCATAAGACTGGGATGCCATTTAAGTTCATGTGCGTGTAAAGGCAGGCGTCCCAATACTTTTGGCCATATAGTGTATATTAAATTGTCAAAAATAATTATTGTTTGTATTGCTATTACAGATATTAAAAAAAGGAAAGTGTACGCTGTAGTCATAGATTTCCTTTAAAGCTTTTATGAAACGATAATAATTGAAACTACTACACTCAACAATAATGTCTTTTAACCGCTTCCCGACCGGCCACTGCATATATATACGTCAGCAGAATGGCACGGGCAGGCAGAATCACGTACCTGTACGTGATCGTGCATGTGCCTGCCCGTGGGTCGCGCGCGGTCGGGAGCTCCGTGACCCCGGCCGCGGGACCAGCGGACCCGATCGCCGCTGGTATCCCGCGATCGGGTTACGGAGCGGAAGAACGGGGAGAGGTCTATGTAAACAAACCTCTCCCCGCGCTTCCTACACTGACTGTCAGTGATCGGCGGTTCCCTGTCATCGGGAACGCCGATCAATGACGTCACACGTACAGCCACGCCCCCCTACTGTAAAAAAAACACAACACGTCACACTGACTCCTCCCCGCCCCCTAGTGGTTAACCCCCTAACTACAACTGTCATTTACATAGGAATCAGTGCTATTTAAATAGCACTGATTGCTGTATAAATGACAAATGTCCCAAAAATGTGTCAAAAATGTCCGATGTGTCCGCCAAAATGTCGCAGTCACAATAAAAATCGCTGATCGCCGCCATTACTAATAAAAAAAAAATATTAATAAAAATGCTATAAAACTATCCCCTATTTTGTAAACGCTATAACTTTTGCGCAAACTAATCAATAATCGCTAATTGCGATTTTTTTTACCAAAAATATGTAGAAGAATACGTATCGGCCTAAACTGAGGAAAAAAAATGTTTTTTTATATATTTTTTGGGGATATTTATTATAGCAAAAAGTAAAAAATATTGCATTTTTTTCAAAATTGTTGCTCTATTTTTGTTTATAGCGCAAAAAATAAAAACCGCAGGGGCGATCAAATACCACCAAAAGAAAGCTCTATTTGTGGGAAAAAAAGGACGCCAATTTTGTTTTGGAGCCACGTCGCATGACCGCGCAATTGTTAGTTAAAGCGACGCAGTGCCGAATTGCAAAAAGGGGCCTGGTCCTTTAGCTGCCAATTGGTCCGGGGCTGAAGTGGTTAATAATTAGAATTCTAATTGTAATAATGGAATACTTTTAAATGAGAGAGTAGAATCATTGAATGTGTGTTTATTCTAATCCTCCTCGCTCAGCGCTGAACTGCAGGTTTCCGGGGACGCCGCAGTTGACACAATCAACGAGTGTCACGTTCGGTCAGACACATTGACAATGGGTGCTAAGGATGATGAAATGATTGTTTGGTTTCTAAAAATAAGAGAGATGCTCGACTATTGCTGGTAACGAAATGATACGGAGTGACATTCAGAAGCAGACCTCGTTTGTAAAAGAAAAAAGCCCCATCGTTTTCACCGGAGGCTTAGTCATCCGATCGTTACTCAATGTGAAAGAGTTTGTACAGGTTGTGAGCTCTCTGCAGCCCATTTATATTCTTCTCTCTGATCATTCCGACTTCTGATTGTATAATGAGAAGTAATATAAAATTTGTGAGTCAATACTGGGGGGAGCTATGATCTTCTGAACTATTTTAATAAGGTTAACCACTTCAGCCCTGGAAGATTTGGCTGCTGAATGACCAGGCCATTTTTTGCGATACGCCACTGCGTCGCTTTAAAGAGGAAGTAAACCCTCTTAAGTAAAACGGAAAAAAAAAAAAACCTGCAAGACAAAGGTTTAGGATATCCTTGTTAGCTACAGGTAAGCCTTAATATAGGCTTACCTGTAAGCTAAAGTTGTAAAAGAGGGTTTACTTCCTCTTTAACTGACAATTGCGCGGTCGTGCGACGCTGCACCCAAACAAAATTGACGTCCTTTTTTTCCCACAAATAGAACTTTCTTTTGGTGGTATTTGATTTTTATTTTTCGTGCTATAAGCAAAAAAAAAGCGACAATTTTGAAAAAAAAAAAAACAATATTTTGTACTTTTTGCTATAATAAATATCATATATACTTGAGTATAAGCCGAGTTTTTCAGCATTTTTTTTGTACTGAAAATGCCCCCCTCGGCTTATACTCGAGTCAAGCACTTTTCTGCAGCAGAGAATGACTTTTTTTCGAACCGACTTTGGGGCCCCGTATCTCGGGCCACTTGGTGCTAGGAACCCCAAATTTAATGTGCAAACCCAGTGAAATTATCTCTACAACATATCCAATGGTGAGGTTCCTATCAGCAAGTGGCCCTGAGATACGGGGCCCCAAATTCGGTTCAGAAAATGTCATTCTCTGCTGCAGAAAAGTGCTTGACAGTTTCCGAACCGACTTTGGGGCCCCGTATCTCGGGGCCACCTGGTGATAGGAACCCCATCATTGGATATGTTGTAGTGTCCACTGGGTTTGCACACCAAATTTGGGGTTCTTAGCACCAAGTGGCCCCGAGATACGGGGCCCCAAAGTCGGTCAACTGTGTCCATCTGCAGCAATGTCATTTTGGGACCCCTCGGGTCCAGAGACCCCAAATTTTGGCTGCAGCTAGGGGGCATTTAGGAACCCTTAACTACCAAGTTTGAAGTTTGGGGGGGACCTATGGCTTCAAATGGGCACAGTGAGGCTGCAAATGGGCATTGTTGACCCTCTTTTCCACAGTAGCTGCGTATTTACAGTAGCAAGTATACAGTATAAGCTGCTTCTTACAGTAGCTGCGTATTTCTCACCCTAGGCCTATACTCGAGTCAATAAGTTTTCCCATTTTTTTGTGGTAAAATTAGGTGCCTCGACTTATATTTGGGTCGGCTTATACTCGAGTATATACGGTATCCCCATTTTTTTTTTTAAAAAAAAAAGCAAGTTTTTTCCTCAGTTTAGGCCGATATATATATTCTTGTACATATTTTTGGTAAAAAAAAAAAATCACAATAAGCATATATTGATTGGTTTGCACAAAAGTTATAGCATCAACAAAATAGGGGATAGTTTTATGGCATTTTTTTTTTTTTTTTTTTGTTTTACTAGTAATGGCGGTGATCAGCGATTTTTATCAGGACTGCGACATTATGGAGGACACATCAGACACTTTTGAGACATTTTTGGGACCATTGGCATTTATACAGTGATCAGTGCTATAAAAATGCACTGATTACTGTAAAAATGTCACTGGCAGTGAAGGTGTTAACACTAGGGGGCAATCAAGGGGTTAAATGTGTTCCCTTCTACGTGTTTCTAACTAAAGGGGGAGGGTACTGACTAGAGGAAGTGACGGATCGTGGTTCCTAGCTATTAGGAACACATGATTTGTCACTCCTCTCAGAACAGAACAGGGATTTGTGAGTTTAAACACACACTTCCCTGTTCTGCCTCTCGTGCTCGCGGTTGCACGTGGCCGGCGGTCATCACGACCATCGGCCATGAGCATCAGCACCCCCGCAGTGCAACGCGCACGTGCGCGCGCCTGCTATCCCGACTTCGCGAGCCGACGTATATCTACGATGGTTCGCAGGATCGTGCCGACCTGCCGCAGTAAAATGACAGCAGCTGGTCGGCAATCGGTTTAAGTGATTGTAAACGATCACCTTGTAAATCAACCCATTCAGTTTAAAATAGAAATGAAAGGCAAAACATTTTTGTATAGATATAAAAATACATTATAAATACCCTTTTTTATAAGTGATCACATTCCCTCTGTTCTCAGCTGTATAAGAGCTAGGTGGAGGAGAAGCAGCAGTACAGTGAGCTTCCCAGTGATTGGCTGTGCAGCAGGGGGCGTGTCAGGACAAGTCTGATCATTGGAGGAGAGCAGGCTGAGCTCCCAGCATAGCTAGAGAACTGACCACAGTGTGCTCCCCTGCTTAGTGTGGTCAGTTTTTATGTTTAATTATTTTTATTAATACATTTTTCACATATACAAAGAACATTTCACATTATTACAAATTCTTATATATATACACATATACAATACTTGTACATAAATAATTACATACCAAATAAATAGACAAAAAAAAAAAACACACAATCAACAAAACACATGGATCAATCTCGATATATTTTTCAAATAAACCAATAGTAGTCCCCCGTCTTCCCCCTCTTCCTGATATTAAACATTACCCCCTCTAACTTTATTCGAGCAATATTTTATTTAGTATTCTTTTTTCCTTTTTCTGTGGTCAGTTTTTAATAGGAAAGCAGAGGGACTGGCAGGAACACCAAGGAAGCAATACAAAGAGAACAGGATACACTCTCATACTAGTACATGGTACGGCAGGCACATATCAGGAATAGGAAGTGTTGGGGTAACAAACACTTTAAGTCGTTAAAATATAACTAAAGGCAAAAGTAAAAGAAAATCCCAAATTTTGGAGTGTCCCCAGGACAGCAATAGAGGGGAAATCTTCCAATGGGGACACTAGTTCTGGTGACTAGGGGAGGGGGGGGGGGGGGGGGGTCCAAGGGATCCCCTTAATTCAACCACTAATACCACTAAATACTACAGTTATGTATTTATTAAGAAATAATAAAAAAAACTTTTTTAAATGCAACTACCACATTTCTCTGTATATCACCCACCAGTAATTTACTGTACAGCAGACTGGGAAGGGGAAGGTCAACATTAAAAGCCAGTTAGATTCTGTTGCAGGACACATGTGTTAACTGTAAACATATTGATAGTAGACATGTGCAATTCGTTTCGTTTTTTTTTTTCGTTTTTTTTCGTTATTTTCGTTCATCCGTTATCATACGAATGAACGAATAACGAATCGTTCGAATCGAACGAATCCGAAAACAACGAAAATCCGAAAAAAACGAATTAGAAACAACGAATCTACGAAAGAAGAGAATCCGAAAAACGAAAACAGGAACAACGAAAATCAAAATGAAGGAAAAAATTCGTACATTCGTAACTTTTTTTTTGTTGAATTGGTCATTTTCCGTGTCCCTTACAATGGCGCTGCTTAACGTGCCTCGAATGGATTGAACGAAAAAATTCGTACATTCGTAACTTTTTTTTTTGTTGAATTGGTAATTTTCCGTGTCCCTTACAATGGCGCTGCTTATCGTGCCTCGAATGGATTGAACGAAAAAATTTGTACATTCGTAACTTTTTTTTTCGATTCTGAATTTTCCGTGTCTCTTACAATGGCGCTGCTTAAAGTGCTTCGAGTGGATTGAACGAAAAAATTCGTACATTCGTAAATTTTTTTTTTTTTTTTCGATTTTGAATTTTCCGTGTCTCTTACAATGGTGCTGCTTAACGTGCTTCGAAAGGATTGAACAAAAAAATTCGTACATTCGTAACTTTTTTTTTCGATTCGTAATTTTCCGTGTCTCTTAAAATGTAATAATAGCATACACATTACATAACATTATGAATTATGCTCCGATTACGAATTTACGAATGTTACGAATGTACGAATAAATACGAATGCGTCCAAATTTAGAATAAACGAAAATTAAACGGAAAAACGAATCAACGAAAAAATAACTCTAACGAAAATACGATTCGTTACGAATACGAACACTGACGACTTACAAATTTACGAATCGTTACGAATCAACGGAAATGAAAAAAAACGAACCGAAAATAACAAATTTTTTTGTTGTGCACATGTCTAATTGATAGAAGGAAATAAAAAGCAGAGGAGGGACCTCATCATTGACCTACTGTTCTGTCATTGAGCAGGCTAGGGTATGCCCATGACACTTCTGTGCTGGTGATGAATCAAAAGGTTGAGAACCTGGCTATGCTTCCTGGCAGGGCTTCTCTGAAAAAAGACACGGTCAAACTTTTAAATTCTGTGGCATGTAAAAAGGTTCCATATATATATATATATATATATATATATATATATATATATATATATATATATTCTATGCTTTTATTCTTGTATTTAGCTGCTTTCCAGGTTTAATTATATCAGAGAACATAAAGGATACATACAAATTATGTTACAGGTCGTTCATGTAAAAAAAAAAATCTGAACTTTGGCTTTAAAGGTCAACTAAACATAAATGGCCAAATGATATCAATTTTAATAAAATTAATGGAAAAATCGACATGTTTAAGGAGCTTGTCAGAACTGATTGCATTTGAAATGAACACAATACAGAGGTGAGCGATATATAAGACATAGCTGACTTCCTGTCTGCGACCCAATAAAGATGTTGCCAAATGTCACTTTTAATGCTTTTGATTTAAGAACGTTTTGCAAAATGAAATACTGTAAATCACAGCGCTCTTGTATTCTGGGCAGGTTAGTGGGCTTCTACATAGGTTTATAGGAATAGGTTTTGGCCTAAATGTATTCTGCTACATGTCTTTGGTAAACAAAAAATGCCAATAAGTGTATATTGATAAGTTTGCGTGAAAGTTATAGAATCTACAATCTATGGTATATATACTGGAAATTTTTTTTATACTACTAATGGCTGTGATAGACTTATACTGGGACTGCGATAGTGGAAAATCTGACACTAACTCACACTGAGTGGGAATTGACTAACTGCCACTGACATCACCAGTGACACTAATACAGTGATCCGTCATAATACTATATTACTATATACTGTCACTGTACTAATAACACTGGCTTGGACATCTCATGTAATCAAGAGGTTAAATGTGTGCCTAGCAAGTGGTAATTTGTGTTATGTGTACTGCTTTTAACTAAAGATCTCTTTGTTTCTTATCCCTGCTTTGCATGGAGAAGAAAGAGATCATTCCCCCTGTACTGAGCCTTGTGTTGATTGTCACACCTATTGATAATCCTGGATCACACCTGCTGATAATACTGGATCACACCTGCTGATAATCCTGGATCACACCTGTTGATAATCCTGGATCACACCTGTTGATAATCCTGGATCACACCTGTTGATAATCCTGGATCACATGTCTGCTCACGATCTTGGGACACATCTTCTGATAGCCCTGGAACACACCTGCTGGTAATTATGGAAGACATCTACTAATAACCCTGGATCACACCTGGATCACACCTGTTCATAATCCTGGAACACACCTGCTGGTAATTATGGAAGACATCTACTAATAACCCTGGAACACAATGTCTGATTTTACTGGAACACACCTTCTAATAATCCTGGAACACGCCTGCTGATAATTCTGAAACACACCTTTTGATAATCCTTGAACACATCCCCCTTTAATCCTTGAACACACTTGCTGATGATTCTGGGGTGCTCCTCCTTATAATGCTGAAACACGCCTGCTGATAATTCTGGGGTGCACCCTCCTATAATCCTGGAACACGCCTGCTGATAATTCTGGGGTGCACACCCTTATAATCCTGGAACACGCCTGCTGATAATTCTGGGGTGCACACCCTTATAATCCTGGAACACGCCTGCTGATAATTCTGGAGTGCACCTTCTTATAATCCTGGAACACGCCTGCTTATAATTCTGGAACACACTTGCTCATACTCGCGGAACACACAGCACATAATCCTGAAACACATCTGCTTGTGATTCTTAAACACCTACATTAGAATCATTGCTGTCCTTCACATACAGAAAGTCTGATGTAAAAAAATTGTGTTAAGTAGCTAATCATCACAGGCGTTTGCTGAGAATGTTGGTTCAATCCATCAGCACTTAGTATAAGGCCAAAATAGAAAACAATAGTAGATTCCTGACTTCCCATACTCAATACTTCTTCATCTACCACATCAGACAGCGAGGGTAAGCTTGCTGCCACATGTGTTGGTGTGATCTAAATAGTTATCCAATTATTGTCATCTGGTACCGGGTCCTGTGCCACCATCTTCATCTGTGACGTCATTCTTATAGCTTCTAGACTAGAGCTATATGTGATGTATCTCCATTCTAAACATAGATAGATCCAAAGTATTGAACAGGGATGGAATTTGAAGTCGCAGGGTTGAAGTTGTGCTAGTATTGTGTGATCACCAGAGGGTATTAAATAGTGTGCTTTGTAGGCTCGCCAACTTTGAACAACAAAAGGCATTATAGGACAACTGCCAGTGGTGATGGTACCATCACTATTTTGCTGTAGGAAAGTTACTAAATCCTCACGGAATAAGGCAAAGTTCTTGTAATGGTTTTGCACTCATAAAGACCATCTAAAGGAAGGCATTATAACTTTAGTTTTGAGACTTTTCCAATCGAGCGATTAAGCGCCTTCACAAATACATTAGCGGCTAAATGTACACCTGTAGGAGATGTTCTAGAGCCCGTTTGTGGTTTAGATCTGGTAATACCACCCTAAATCATCTTCTGATTTTCATAGGCCAAAGGCCAATTTGGCGCGTCATGCTCTTCTAATTCTTCGGGAACGATTGGCTAAATGAATTTCTAATGGATAATTTCAAATGCAAAAAAGTGAAACATAGTAGTTAGTGGTTTTGCAGCGTGTAATATCAATGGTCCATTTATAAAGACAGAACAAAGAAGTGTGGATGAAATCTAAAGAGAGTTTAATGTACAGCATTACATTTTAATATCACTTTAGTGCTGCATGTAAGAAAAAAGGTCACATGGTGGTGTTTACCCTTCGTGGACCAGAACGTAACCACCAGAGCAGAAGAACTGAGACTGCACAGACTTTACACATAACTTTATGCAAATTATACCAGTCAAAGCTTCCATCAGCTGCCTGCAAAGATCTTCTTTTTATAAAGTTCCCAGAAGGTAATGAATGTAGTACTGACATTTCATATGCAGGGCACATGTATGACTGTTTTCTAAAATCTTCTTAAAGTAATATCTTACCAAAAAAAAATAAAAAATTGTACAAAGTTGAAATAAATTGTGACATGAAATTCCTAGAAAAATAAATGGAGGGTTAAAAAGGCTTAAATAATTGATATTATATGTGATAATATATATATATATTATCACATATAATATCAATTAATTAAGCCTTTTTAACCCTCCACTTATTTTTCTAGGAATTTCATGTCACAATTTATTTCAACTTTGTACAATTTTTTTGGTAAGATATTACTTTAAGAAGATTTAGAAAACAGTCATACATGTGCCCTGCATATATATATATATACTAGTATCGGTATCAGTGCCAATACTGAGCATTTGCATGAGTACTTGTGCAAATGCTCCGGTGCTTGACCTGATACCTGGGCAGTCAGGGATGATCGGCGCGGCGGTGGGGGGAGTTACAATCAACGATCTCCCTGTGCGGCTTTCAATAAAGCATCTGACAGCCACTTCTCCTCCTCTGCCCCCTCTCCATTTCAGCTGCTTTATTGAAAACCACTGTCCTGTGTTCTCTTTTCAAATCTGTACAGCGCTCGAACACAACGTAAAACAAAACCGAAAGTTGCCACAAGAGTACAATCGTACATGACCTATTTTCTTCACCCAGATATATTCTGTCTTCAGTCACACCAATTCAACTCTAAGGCTACTTTCACACTGGGGCGTTGGGGGCGCTGGCGGTAAAGTGGCGCTATATTTAGCGCCGCTTTACCGTTGTTTTAGCGGCGCATTTCGGCCGCTAGCGGGGTGGTTTGACCCCCGCGAATGGCCGAGTGGCCGAAAAAGGGTTAATAGCGCCCGCAAACCGCCGCTGCAGCGGCGTTTTTGCGGGCGGGTTCGGCGCGCTGCCCCATTGTTTTCAATGGGAACGGGCGCTATAGGAGCGGTAAATATACCGCTCCTATAGCGAGCCAAAGATGCGGCTTGCAGGACATTTTCCAGCGTCCTGCAAGCGCACCGCTTCAGCGTGAAAGCCCTCGGGCTTTCACACTGAAGACACAGCAACAGCTGTTTCGGGTCGGTTTGCAGGCGCTATTTTTAGCGCAATAACGCCTGCAAACCGCCCCACTGTTTAGGGGCCTAAAGAATATTCTCCTCCAATTTAATCATCTATGTTTTACAGTGCCTTGAAAAAGTATTACAACCAAAAATGTAAATGTATTTTATTGGCATTTTATATGATGGACCAACGCAAATTGGCACATAATTGTGAAGTGGAAGGAAAATAATAAATGTTTTTTATTTTTTTTTTACAAATAAATATGTGAAAATTGTGGCGTGCATTTGTATTCAGCCCTCCTTTACTCTGATACCCCTAACTAAAATCTAGTGGAATGCCTTCAGAAGTCTCCTAATTAGTAAATAGAGTCCACCTGTGTGTAATTTAATCTTAGTATAAATACAGCTGTTCTGTGAAGCCCTCAGAGGTTTGTTAGAGAACCTTAGTGAACAAACAGCATCAGGAGGCCAAGTAACACACCAGACAGGTCAGGGATAAAGTTGTGGAGAAGTTTAAAGCAGGGTTAGGTTATAAAAAAAATATCCCAAGCTTTGAACATCTCACACAGCACTGTTCAATCCATCATCCGAAAATGGAAAGAGTATGACACAACTGCAAACCTACCAAGACTTGGCCGTCCACCTAAACTGACAGGCCGGGCAAGGAGAGCATTAATCAGAGAAGCAGCCAAGAGGCCCATGGTAACTCAGAGATGTTCAGAGATCCACAGCTCAGGTGGGAGAATCTGTCCACAGGACAAATCTGGACTTTATGGAAAAGTGGCAAAAGGAAAGCCATTGTTGAAAGAAAGCCATAAGAAGTCCCATTTGCAGTTTGTGAGAAGCCATGTGGGGGACACAGCAAACATGTTGGGTGGCACAGTGGTGTAGTGGCTAGCACTCTTGCCTAGCGGTAAAAAAGTTAGCTGGTTCGAATCCCAACCATGACACTACTTGCCTGGAGTTTGCATGTTCTCCCTGTGCCTGCGTGAGTTTCTTCTGGGTACTCCGGTTTCCTCCCACACTCCAAAGACATGCTGGTAGGTTAATTGGCTTCTGTCCAAAAATTGGCCCTAGTTTATGAATGTGAGTTGGGGACCTTGGATTGTGGGCTCCTTGAGGGTAGGGAATGATGTGAGTGTGCGATGTATGTGTGGAGCGCTACATAAATTGACAGCGCTATATGGGTACCTTAAATAAAATAGGGATAATTGTAGACACGCACCCACACTCACTCTGGATGGACTGGTGTCTTTATACAACATTACTATGTAACTATAACTATGTGGAAGAAGGTGCTCTGGTCAGATGGGACCAAAATTTAACTTTTTGGCCTAAAAGCAAAACGCTATGTGTGGTGGAAAACTAACACTGCACATCACTCTGAACACATCATCCCCACCGAGAAACATGGTGGTGGCAGCATCATGTTGTGGAGATGCTTTTCTTCAGCAGGGACAGGGAAGCTGGTCAGAATTGATGGGAAGATGGATGGAGCCAAATACAGGACATCTTAGAAGAAAACATGTTAGAGTCTGCAAAAGACTTATGAGTGGGACAGAGGTTCACCTTCCAGTAGGACAATGACCCTAAACATACAGCCAGAGCTACAATGGAATGGTTTAGATCAGGGATCCTCAAACTATGGCCCTCCAGCTGTTGTGGAACTACACATCCCATGAGGCATTGTAAAACTCTAACATTCACAAACATGACTAGGCATGATGGGAATTGTAGTTCCTGAACAACTGGAGGGCCATAGTTTGAAGACCCCTGGTTTAGATCAAAGCATATTCATATGTTAGAATAGCCTAGTCAAAGTCCAGACCTAAATCCAATTGAGAATCTGTGGCAAGACTTGAAAATTGCTGTTCACAGACACTCTCCATCCAATCTAACAGAGCTTGAGCTATTTTACAAGGAAGAATGGGCAAAAATGTCACTCTCTAGATGTACAAAGCTGGTAGAGACATCCCCAAAAATACTTGCAGCTGTAATTGCAGTGAAAGGTGGCTCTTGACTCAGGGGGGCTGAATACAAATGCACGTCACACTTTTCACATATTTATTTGTAAAACAATTTGAAAACCATTTATCATTTTTTCTTTCACTTTACAATTATGTGTTACTTTGTGTTGGTCTATCTCATAAAATCCCAATAAAATACATTTAAGTTTTTGGTTGTAACATGACAAAATGTGGAAAATGTCAAGGGGTATAAATACTTTTTCAGGGCACTGTAAATACATTGTAAAAACACCACAAGAGCATCGTACATGCCAGTGTACCCAAGAACGACCCCTTATCACACGTCCATTTTGTCAGTGCAAATACAACATAAAGCTGCAGATCTTTGAATCCTCTTAGTGCAACTTCCTAACTTCTCACTGCTTATACAATAGATGTTGCCGGCTGAACTTTTAAACTGTTCGAGGGGTTTAAACCTTGTATAAATGAATTTAAATAAGTCACATGAAAGCAATTAAGCGCACTAATTTTCAAACGCCACGCTTTTTCCCCCTCGCATCCCATGAATGAGGCCGCTAAAGCCTTGTGTGACTTGCTATCCATTATGAGTCTATTAATGGCTTTGGAAGCGCAGGGATTGTGGATGGCCCTTACGTAATGCTCTAACAACCTGTGCATTAGAAGAATGACTAGCAATTTAGCTATAAAGCTCAGGAAACAGAATTAAGCATTTAATGTATATTGCCATATTTCTAAGTAGTAATTTATGTTTACATCTCTTTTTCCTCCAGGCTTTGAGTACCATCAGAATGCACAATACAAACATCACTTTGTGCGATAAATCTCTTTATTTTTTTTAAAGCACTCAGGACAATTAGAGTGGGTTAAAGAAAAAGTGCTAAAACCAATCCCAACGCACATAGTGTAGAGCAAGGGTAATGTACACTTAGGATAGCCTTAGTTAGCTTTAATACCGCAAAGCCAATGCTTTGTTGTACTTGGGTTGCCTCAAAGGCTTCTGGGAGGAGACATGAAAAAAGGACAATCGGTAAAATTATTTAGGAAATTCTTATTGGTTACAGCTTCCTTCCATGTTGTTTAAGGTTTTTATTCAGGTATTTATGACCAATATTTTGCTGTAGTGTTTACTTGTCCCGTAGATAAAATCCTGAGAGGGAATGGTTTATGTATGTATATAAGGCAGGGATACAAACGGAATCACCCTTTGGTTCCTTAAGTATTTATTTTAGGCATTTAATCATTTTTCAGTTCAGCTAGGCTCTTTTTTTTTTTGTTGTTGCTCCAATGAGCTGCCATTTCCTTTTGGTTTACATGAGTGGTGTAGGAATGACCAGGCCCATAGTTCGTTGGAGGAAAAAAAGAGTGCAACTTCTAAGTTTGGCTAGAGATGAGTTCAGAAGATGCCCAAACTCATCCGTAGTTGCCATACAACAGCTAAAGTTGGCCATACAGGGCTTGTTTTTCGTCTGATTCCTGTGAATCGCCGGAAATTTAAGTTATGGCCCTGCCAACTCCACCTGGTTTGACAAACCTTGATTGAGAAATCAAAGGAGTCCAGTGGAAAAAGTCAACTGAACAGTGACCACAGCCAGGCTGCCTCGCACTTGGCCACTGCGAGCAGCTGGGCTACCCCTCAGATTACATAGGTTTCAAGGCCCGTACAGTTCTCTGCCCAACCTGTATTCTTCTGTGCATGGATGGTGGCTAGGGACCAAACCCTTCCTTCATCCTGACTAAGCCTGTTTGGTAAATGATATACCAGTCCATATATTGGACAGACGATTCACTTAATCAAGTAGTGGCAGAAGTAGCATGGAATTACTGCATGCTCAGAAAGGTCTATGTTTTTGGCAAAAGAGTAAATTATTTTGCCTATCTCTTACATCTGTCTACTCCCACCATTAGTCCCTTCTCACTGGGAGGAGAACCAAGGAAAGAACCAAGTCTTCTCTGCATTCCCTTCCTTTAGTTCAGCCCTTATACAGGTGGAGATTACCTTCTCCCCAGATGTCCAAAAGGGGACCTTCTAGCAGCCCCTCCACCAGATTGGGGAGAGCAGGAGCACCAAAGCAGGCCTGTCCTCTTCCCTTGCTCTCCTAGTGTCCAGACCAAAGAGCCCCAGCTCCACCCACCTAATAAAGGGATTTCCAAAACCCTCCAATTAGGAGGCGTAAACTTTAAGGGGGACCTAACCCCATCTCCACCTGCCTACACACGTACTAGTATTTTGACAGCTGCAGGCCAATATGTATTCTTCTACATATTTTTGGTTTTGTGTAGTGGCTTTGCACAGAGCAGCCCAGATCCTCCTCTTCTCGGGTCCCTCTTCGGTGCTCCTGGCCCCTCCCTCCTGTTGAGTGCCCCCACAGCAAGCAGCTTGATATGGGGCACCCGAGCCGAGCCACAGCTCTGTGTGTCCATTCAAACACTGAGCCGTGGCATGGCCCTGCCCCACCTCTCTCCTTATTGGCTGACTGACATTGATTGACAGCATTGGGAGCCAATGGTGCTTTGCTGCTGTCTCAGCCAATGAGGAACAGAGTCCCGGAAAGCCGAGTCTCTCGTGCAACATCGCTGGATCGAGATGGGGCTCAGGTAAGTTTTGGGGGGGCTTTTTATCTTAATGCATAGAACACATTATGATAAAAAACGTTCTGCCTTTACAACCACTTTAATCGTAGAGGTGCACCTTTGTGATGCAGCACTCCACTAGAACGTGAGCCAGGGGAGTGCGACAACCATTCATTTCTATATATTTGCAATGCTTACAGGCAAGCCTGCACCCATATTGCTCCGTGGATCAGTGGTTCAGTTGTTATCAATGGGGCACCTCGAGCGGCACTGAAAGCAGTTACCGGGTATCATTTTAGATTTGCCCTCACATTTGTACTTGGTTACAACAGACACTAGGACAAATACAAGTGTGAATCTGCCCAATGGTGTCCCAGATAGCAAAAAAGTGACAGAGCTCCTATACCTCCTCTACTCTATTAAAAAAAAGGAAAACAAACATTTTTAGCTAGAGTTACACTTTAACAGGAGCTGACATTGTTTTCTGATTGGTTGATATGAGTCACCATATTTCTTTTATTACAGCTTCTATTTTGATTAAATAAGCCTGCTAAAATACCTTTATCGATGAGAGAAAATAAACTTTCGCCGCCAAAATGAATTTAACTTTTTGGCTAAAATTAATAAAACGACCAGATTTTCTTCAGACGCTGAAAATGCTTCCTCAGCAAATTACGCACACTGTGACCAGCTGTAATTTAGTCACCGTGCAATCTTTCTTGTTTTCTACATCTGAAGGACTACATGGCAGCACAAGTTAGACTGATAAGCTTTCATAGCAAACTTGCAAAAATAATTTCCAGTAAATCGCTTGAGAGGAAAAATTGCATTTCTATATAAAAGTGAGCTCTCTGCACATCTTACGGTATTGGGTACACAAGGCAACAGACTATACAAATGAGAGCTTTTGATCAATGTGTGCATTAAAACAAATTTGAGCTTTTGTGATCAATTTTGTTGCTGTCAGATATATTGTTTGGCTTCATTGTACTGTAACTCTTTTTTTTTTTCTTTGTAAATGTACAACTATGTTTCTTTGTTAACTCCTTGAGAGAATTTCAGTTCTGCTAAATAGAATTGTTTTAAAGTAGATCTAAACCCATATAAGCTTTAACAAGGTAAAGTCCATCTAAACTTTTAGTTTAACCATTTCCGCTCTGATGGGTTTTACCCCCTTCATGACCAGGCCATGTTTTGGTATTTAGCACTGCGGTATTTTAACTGGTAATCGCACACACACACATGCAAAGCTGCAAATTTGGATGGAGGCAGGAAGTGAATCAAAAGCACAGAGATGCAAAAAAAGGCTCAGGGCCCACATATAGACATGTAAATATTGTCAAATTTCAGCCTTTTGTGACCAGAACATGTCACTGTCATCTCAGTGTATGGTTATCCTATTATAGCCTTCCGATTCAGGTTTACGACTTTCATTGACTTCTTAATTCAGTGCCTGATCTTCATCTGTGTCAGTCAAACCAAATTTTAATAGTGCTTTTTGTATCAACAACTATGGGAATTGACATTTGCTTTAATTATAATTTGGAAGCTATCGAGTTGATAGTTATTTTAGCTTGATTTTAGCTAAATTAGGCTTCCTGTATTTAAATGTCAATGAAGCTGCCTAGCTGGTCTGAAAGTCAGGGAGTGATGTGTTAGGAAGTAGAGCTAACAGGAAGTGATGTGTTAGGAAGTAGAGCTAACAGGAAGTGATGTGTTAGGAAGTAGAGCTAACAGGATGTGATGTGTTAGGAAGTAAAGCTAACAGGAAGTGATGAGGGACTTGCTTATGTGGCTTTTGAAGAGAAAAGAGCTGGCCTAAGATGGAGAGAGTAAGTGGTCATCAACATGTGCTCTGACCAGTGATGTAAGTAACTGAGTTAAAATAAACTGAGTTACATAACGCAGTTACTTTAGAGGGTAACGAGTAATCTAACTGATTACTTTTCCCCTCATGGTAACTCAGTTCCCATTACTTTGGCTTAGTTACCCCAATTACATCTACCGCCACTAGATGGCAGTAGTGTAATTCCGGTGTCCTGCCAAAAAAGTTCCCCCGCCGGATAAGGACCCCCCTGTACTGCACAGGCGCAGCGCTTGCGCAGTACGAAGGACTACGGAGCTTCTGAAAATTGCTGAACCTAAACAGCTCTGAGTGAACGCTACACCGCGCAGGCGCAGTTAACATGTAATTGTACGAGGCGATGCCGCACGCTCCCGATGCTCGTGCTACTCTGCAAGGGGCGTCTATCGTGTAACTAAGGGGCGGGTCTAGTATTACTGTAACCAAGGGGCGCATTTATTATTATTGTTATATATCGAGCTCTGCCCATTAATTTAACATTCGCCCTCATCTGTAGAAATCCGCCCCTTACACGATATAATAATAATAGACCCGCCCCTTGCTTACACGCTATAACAGATCTGCCCCTTGGTTAGAGTGATAATAGAGCAGCCCCTTGGTTACACGATATATAACAATAATAATAAATGCGCCCCTTGGTTACAGTAATACTAGACCCGCATAGAATATAAAAAAAAAAGTCACAGTTACTTTGCTGCGTAACTAATTACTTTTCCAATGTAGTAACTGAGTTACTAACGCAATTACTTTTTGGGAGAAGTAATTTGTAACTTAACGAATTACTTTTTTAAAGTAAGATGACCAACACTGGCTCTGACAAAGTATACTCCATTTGTAGCCATCAAATTGAGCACAGGCATTGTCCATTAGACCCTTCTACTAATTAAAGTTAAGTAATGTTCAGCTGTTGTTTTTGTTAGCGGATATACACTATATTAGCAAAAGTATTGGGATGCCTGCCTTTACATGCACATGAAATTTAATGGCATCCCAGTCTTAGTCCGTAGGGTTCAATATGGAGTTGGCCCACCCTTTGCAGCTATAACAGCTTCAACTCTTCTGGGAAAGCTGTCCACAAGGTTTAGGAGTGTGTCTATGGGAATGTTTGACTATTCTTCCAGAAAAGGGAGTCCCGGAGCCCACAGCCAAAGGGGGGTAGGCGGAGGGACGGCATGACCTGTGCTTGACTGCACAGTCGCCGCCTTAAGCTCCAGCGCCGCTTTAAGGCGAGGGGTGGGAGGAGCCCGGGGGCGGAGTCACGGCGCTCTGACGAGAGAGCGCCGCTCAACGTGGTCAGTCGAGGAGCGGGGAAGGAAGTAAGCAGTCGCACCCTCCCGCTCCGTATACAGCAGCAGTAATGGCGGCGAACGACGGCTTCTTGGCGCAATTGCGCGCGGCGATCGCCACTCAGGGCGCCGCATGGCTACAGGGGCAGATCGCGGCCATGGCGGCAGACGAAGACGCAGCGGCCGGCAGGGGAGCAGGAGCGACACCTCGGGCTCGACGATCCAGGCCGCCCGAACGGTACAGCCCGGAGGCAGGCCCGGGGGGCCCTCAGAGAGCGGCTCCAGGGACATCCGGAGGCCACGGCGTGGAGAAGACCGGAGCTCGGCGTCAGGAATCCCCAGCCTCCACCCCCGCCGGGGCAGGGAGAGGAAGGTACGGCACCAGGAGTGGGGTGAGGAGGAGAGGCCAGGATGCAGCACTAGGAGGGTCAGACAACGCGCAGGGATCGCCCCCCCCCCCGGCTCGGCGCCAACGCATGGGGCGGCCCACAGGCCCAAGAGAGGAAGAGGTGCAAGGCCAAGGCAGTCAGCGGGGGCAGGAGGTCCAGCGGGTGGGGGTCCGGACATCAGGCACGGCCCCCAGTCCCCGGGTAACAAGACGTAGACAGAGCAGTGTCCAGGAGGAGCCAGGCACCACACAGGGATCGGCGCCCCCTTTTCATCGCCGAGGTACGGGGCGGCCATTGGGCGCAAGAGAGACAGGAGGCAGTGGACGGCGGGGTCAGGCGGCACAGCGGGTGGGGGTACAGTCAGCGGTCACGCCCCCCTGTCCCAGACAGACCGGTAGCGGGCAGATGGGCAGCCAGGGAGACGGAGGGATAGACCGGAGACGCAGGAGCCCCTCGCCGCGGCGGGAGAGCAGGGACGGAAGGCAAGGCAGCAGGGACTCTCGTTCACAGCACCGCAGACCATTGGCCGCGGAAGCGGGCCCATCGGGGAGTCGCAGTCCACACATCCAGCAGGTGGTTGACGAAGGAAGATCCGAGGGTGAATTGTCGGAGTCCGAGGGCGGAGAAGAACTCGATCAGCCATCAGCGTTGGGTCCGAGGGAGGCGGCTGTGAGGCCCGGTCCTGGGCAGCCCGGTGAGTGTGATTCTTCTGCTTCAATTTCATCTTTTTTACATGACTTGTTGAAACGGGGTAGTCCGCAGGGTTTAGGCACCGGTAAGGGGAGAGAGAGGGCCGGGGGCGTAGTGGAGGACATCCAGGTTCCAAGGGAACAAGAATCGCGGGCAGAGCGGGATCGCCTGGGGGGCCTGTTGTTGGGGCTCAAGGAGCTGGTTCAAAGGTTTGAGCAGGGGGGAGCGAACGGGCCGGCGCAAGCATGGCTTCCGGTGGCGGGGCCGGTCTCGGTCCCGCAGGTAGGGGTTAGTGGGGCGCAGGCACCTTCGCCCGCCCCGGAGCAGTCATCGATCACCGAGGCGCCGGCAACGCCGGCGGTCGCTCAGGCAGACGGGGAGACAACTAAGTCGGGGGAAAAGAGCGCGGACTCCGTGCGGTTGGCAGATGCGGCGAAGAGCGAGGTCTACGTCTGCTTTGAGGGCCCGCTGGGAGCGCATCTGAAGCCGGAGGTGAAAGAGAAGATTTGGAAGGGTGAGTATATCGAGCTCTTCACCCTATTGCCCCTGGAGAAGTTCAACCTGGACAGGTTGAAGCCTGAAGAGAGGAAGAAGGAGGACGAGGAGAAGCGCAGGTATCGGTTGATACCTCGGACTTTTTCCAATTGGCTGCAGGCATTTGCCATATTGGCGAGCGTCGTGGGAGAGAAGGCGCCGGAACACTGCTCGGCGCTATTTGTGTACTTGGAGGCGATCAGCGAAGCGCACAGAACGTACGGAGGGTCGGCGTGGCTACGTTATGATGAGCAGTTCAGACAACGGATGGCAGTCCGACCATCGCTTCGCTGGGACCATAAGGACATCAGCTTATGGATGAAGCTAATGACGGCGGCGCGGGCTCCTAACCAGTTTTTTCAGCCGGGGGTCGGAGGTTCAGCAACCTCAGGACAACCGACCGGAAAACCTTGGGGTTTCTGCTGGCAGTTTAATGAAGGCTCATGCAAGTTTGGGGCAAACTGCCGTTTCAAACACACATGTTCCGGCTGCGGGGGAGCACATGCTCTGTCCAAATGCTTCAAAAAAGGAAAAGGGCGTCCCGGAGATCTTGCAAATAAGAGGGACGACCCCGGTGCGGGTGGAAAGGATGCTGCCTTTCCTTAAGAGATACCCCGACCGGGCGGGGGCGCGCTTGTTAGAGGAGGGTTTTTCGGCGGGTTTCAAGATCCCCTGTTCACTTAAATCAGTTCCGCCCCTGGCAAAAAATTTAAAGTCCGCTTTACTGCACCCAGCGGTAGTTACTGAAAAATTGGGAAAGGAGGTGGCATTGGGACGCATGGCCGGCCCTTTCCACGAAATGCCCCTTCCGGATCTGGTGGTCTCGCCGCTGGGGGTGGTGCCAAAAAAGGAGCCCAACAAGTTTAGATTGATCCATCATCTGTCGTTCCCGAAAGGGGCTTCCGTTAACGATGCCATTGCTCCGGAGGAGTGTGCAGTGTCATACACTTCTTTTGATGCGGCCGTTGCGTGGGTTCGGCGGTGTGGCCAGGGCACGTTGATGGCAAAAGCGGACATTGAATCGGCTTTTCGGCTTCTGCCGGTGCACCCGGACAGTTTTCGACTGCTGGGATGTTCGTGGAAGGGGGGGTTTTACGTGGATCGATGCCTGCCTATGGGATGTTCTATTTCCTGTGCCTTCTTTGAGCAGTTTAGCTCCTTCTTAGAGTGGGCCGTTCGGGACTTGTCAGGCGTCAACTCGGTCATCCATTACCTGGATGACTTCTTATGCGTTGGCCCGGCGGGCACCAACGTATGTGCGGTGCTTTTGGGAACTCTACAACATCTGGCAGAGCGTTTTGGGGTACCGTTGGCCCCGGGAAAGACAGAGGGGCCCAAGGAGTGCATTACGTTTTTGGGGATCGAGATAGATTCTGTAAAAATGGAGTGTAGGTTGCCGGCGGACAAGCTGGAACGGCTGCAAGAGGAAATACGAGGGACCATAGGCATGAGAAAGTTGCAACTACGTCAGTTGCAGTCGTTGCTAGGAAAACTTAACTTCGCTTGTCGGATCATACCGATGGGGCGGGTTTTTTGCCGCCGGCTGGCGGCCGCTACGGCGGGCATCCAGGGTCCGACACACTTTGTGACCCTTAATCGGGAACATAGAGAGGACTTGCAAGTTTGGCAAGAGTTTTTGGAGTCATTCAATGGCCGGGCACTTTGGATGTCTGGCCCCATAAGTAATGGTGACATGGAGTTATTCACAGATGCGGCGGGATCCACGGGTTTCGGGGCCTTCTTTAAGGGACAATGGTGCGCGGCGCAATGGCCAGCGGAGTGGTCCGAGGCTGGGTTTCTAAAGAACCTGGTCTTATTGGAGTTATTCCCCATTGTAGTGGCGGTGGAGATTTGGGGGGAGGCGTTCCGCAACAGGAAGGTGAGGTTTAACTGCGATAACCTGGGAGTAGTGCAGGTGGTCAACCGGCTGACGGCGGCCTCCGGGCCGGTTCTTAGGCTGCTACGACACTTGGTATTGCGGTGTTTGCAGGTGAACGCTTTCATCTATGCTGTGCACTTGCCTGGGGTGGAGAACACTCTCGCTGACGCTCTGTCTCGTTTTCAGTGGGACAGGTTTCGGGGATTGGCACCGGAGGCGGAGCGTCATGGGATCGACTGCCCCGAGTGGTTGTGGAGCATAGTAATGGAGTAGCGGCAAGGTGGATCCAGCAATCTGTGAGTAAGGCTACATGGGGTGCCTACTCGAAAGTATGGCAGGAGTGGTCGGCTTGTCTGAACGCGATCGGCATGGCCCCGGGAGATGCGGGCATGGCCCAAGCGGTGTTTTACTTCCTCAGCATTGCCATGGAAAAGGGGGTATCGGGGGCCACGATTGATCGAAAACTGGCGGGGTTGGCATTTTTGTTCAAATGGCAGGGGCAACAGGATTATACGAAGGAATTCTGGTTGAGGCAAGCGATAAAAGGCTATCGGAGGGTACACAAGAGCAGGGATGGGAGAAGGCCGGTTTCCTTTTGCCTACTCCGGGGTTTGTGCCAGGCAGTAGTAGGTGTTTGCAGTTCAGCGTACGAACAGGCGTTGTTCCGGGCGGCATTCGCCCTCGCGTTCTTTGGGGCGTTCAGGGTCAGCGAACTTTTCAGCCCGTCAAAGCGTGCGATGGGGGGTTTGGCAATGGGGGATGTAGAGCTAGGCCGGGAGGTGGTCAGGATCTGGGTCAGGCGGTCTAAAACAGATCAGGAGGGCAGAGGGGTTCGGGTGGAGGTAGCCAAGATCGGAGAGGACGACATCTGCCCAGTGAGGGCTGTGGACAGATTTCTGGTAAATCGACCACGGGGCGCGGGCCCCTTTTTCATGCACTTGGATGGGTCCGCGCTATCCAAGTTCCAGTTTATCGCCGTTTTTCGTAAATGTGTAGTGGAAGCGGGTTTCGACCCGAAGAATTTTTCTTCCCACTCCTTTAGAATTGGGGCAGCTACGGAGGCATTCAGGGCGGGCCTGGGGGCTGAGGCGGTCAGGAGGATTGGAAGGTGGGAATCAGACCGTTTTAAACTGTATGTCCGCCCGCAGTTGCTGGTTTAGGCTGCTGCTGTCAGGCATTTGGGGGGGTCTCACGGGGGGGCAGGTTGGATGTTCAGGTTGTTTTTCAGTTATTTTAACCCCACCCCCCCCCCCCCCCCCCCCCCCCCCTTGTTTCTTTTCATCTACAGGTTATGAAGTAGGCCTGGTGTGGATACTGGGCCATTCGTTTGTTTTTTGGGGTGCTAAGAGAGCTGACATTCGGCCGAACGGCAGGCAACTTCGTATTCCCAGACAGGAGGCACAGGTTCGGTGGATCGGGGTCCCCGGCATGCGGTGGAACAGGGTTTTAGGGGAGGTTCATAGATTCGCAAACCTTGACAGACCACCGAATGTTTTGCTATTACACGTGGGGGGCAACGACATGGGGGCGAGGTCCATGAGGCAACTTATCCGGGATATCAAGTGTGATTTCCTGAGATTAAAATCAGCTTACCCAGGCATGGTCATGGTCTGGTCCGACATGGTGGGCAGGACGGCATGGAGATGGGCTCTATCAGATAAAAAGGTGGACCGGGCCAGGGTCAAAGTAAATAAGGAGGTGAGCAGGTTTTTTATCAGAAATGGGGGCCTGGCGATACGCCACAGGGAACTAGAGATCGATACCTGGCGTTACTTGCGTGGTGATGGCGTCCACTTGAATGACGTGGGGACCGATTTATGGGCGTTGGGTCTTCAGGAGGGCATTCAGTTGGGGCTGCGCGTGTGGAGGTGCTCGAAAGGGTAAGGCTTTACCCCTTTCGGGCTGTGGCGGTTCTTGGGCTTTCGGAAGAGGAAGTAAAGTACAGGTAAAACCTGTTGTACCCATCCATGGGATGGGAGTGGTGTTACGTACGAGGGGTTAACCTCGAAAAGTTGAATAAGGGTAGGTCACGGTACAGTTGGTTATAGCCTCAGAGACAGGGGTTGCCGTCTGGAGGTCAAGAGGTAAAAGTGGGAGTGGTTAGCAGTGACCTGTTATGTTGATATGTACCCATGCCCCTTTGAAAGGCTGGGAATGTTTATGGTAACAAAGTTATTAAATCTATTTAAAAGAAAATATATTTGTTAATAAAAAAGTTTCGGCCTGACGGCCATTTAATCCAAATCATAGTCCCGTTGTGTTTATGGGGGGGTTTGGAGAGGGTTACCGGTTATGGTAAGGGTAGTGGTACAGATATATGCACATACACCTATGTAAGTGTATATAGGTCACTGGGTAAGGCATACAGAGGTCAAGGGAGTCCCGGAGCCCACAGCCAAAGGGGGGTAGGCGGAGGGACGGCATGACCTGTGCTTGACTGCACAGTCGCCGCCTTAAGCTCCAGCGCCGCTTTAAGGCGAGGGGTGGGAGGAGCCCGGGGGCGGAGTCACGGCGCTCTGACGAGAGAGCGCCGCTCAACGTGGTCAGTCGAGGAGCGGGGAAGGAAGTAAGCCCCACCCACCCTCCCTGTTTTAGGGGGATAGGGGCACGTGGTGTAAGGGTAAGAGGCGGTTGGCGGTTCTTGGGCTTTCGGAAGAGGAAGTAAAGTACAGGTAAAACCTGTTGTACCCATCCATGGGATGGGAGTGGTGTTACGTACGAGGGGTTAACCTCGAAAAGTTGAATAAGGGTAGGTCACGGTACAGTTGGTTATAGCCTCAGAGACAGGGGTTGCCGTCTGGAGGTCAAGAGGTAAAAGTGGGAGTGGTTAGCAGTGACCTGTTATGTTGATATGTACCCATGCCCCTTTGAAAGGCTGGGAATGTTTATGGTAACAAAGTTATTAAATCTATTTAAAAGAAAATATATTTGTTAATAAAAAAGTTTAGGCCTGACGGCCATTTAATCCAAATCATAG